>JAAAKG020040028.1:0-19062 GCA_010014905.2 Druon quercuslanigerum
TATATATATAAAGTTTGTCATAAGGACAACCACGTCTCATGACCGTGAGATAGGTGGTTACAGTCTGTAAGGGAATTAATACGAAGCAATGCCTACATTACATTCGATTTATAACCCTGTTAACCTATTAGTAATAGCTTGTGAAATTGCACGAGCAAATAATTCAACTACCTTTTATGAATATAAAATATTTTCTTACAAAATTCTACATATAGATGTGCATGATTTGTATTGTGTCAAAAATTGAGCATATAAAAATAGTGTTCCCAATTACGAAATGTATGTCTATTCTCATTCGCTTGTCGTGCGCGTATCAAAGGAAAGAAAGTAATGCGTAGTTTAAAAATATACGAAATAAAACATTAGACAAGGAGCATTTTTTTCTTCTTTTCTACAATTATATGAGACATTTTTTATTTAAAACTCTGCTCGAAAAAATTTGTTTGTGAACAGCTATGCACGTCTTGAGTTTTACAAGATAACATTAGATGCCTATTTTCTAAGGTAAATATTACTGTGTAAAATAAGCAATGGAAAGTTTGCACAACATTTAGTTGTATCAAATCGCTACCTTCTCCAAGGTAAGGTTTCATCATTTAGTATTTCTAACATTAAACTGTCTTAGCAAATACAAACATCTCATAGAGACAAAATTTACGCCAATGATACATGAGATAACGACTGTCTTATATATACTCAAAAAAAACAAGAATATTCGTTAGTTACACTGGTAACCAAATTGTTCATTTATTCGCGGTAATAAGTTTTCTTTTCCTTGAAAAAATGTATATCGTTTATACGTTCGGCTTCACCTTGGCGGTCATCTTTAATTCTATTGGTGAATATAATATCATATATTTTTAAGTTTAAGTGAGTTCTTAAGCTTCTACATATAAAAGTTCGTCCTACTCAATACTCATCCTATCCCTATTTATATTTTTTATACTGTATTAAAGTTTTTCCGAAATAGGTAGTACAAATTAAAACTGAATTTATTCTGGTGGAATCTGGAATGTGATTTACGCCCGCCTTTTAACATATTTTTAACAGCCTCTTTATAAACGTTTCAATTCAAATATATTTTTATTCTTAAAATACATAACCATATATTTCTTCTTACAGAATTAAGTTCACAGTCCGACCAATCAAAATCCTCCCATTCAGATATTCCTGAGAGACCGTGTTTAATCACCAGCCTTGCTCATAGAATAACTAGATTAAGAATATCTGGGTCTCCGCGTACCTATTCTTTCGAGATTCCTCCTTCTCCTGTCAGAATGTGTGTTCTTACCAGAGTGCTGCCTTCAGGGAAAGTTCTACCTCTCAAAAAGCAGCTCCCGCCATTGAATGTACAAACCTTCTCGTATCCTCCGGAATATACGTATGCGTATCGAAAGCCTCAAAAGAATCGTTCATTTTTTGTCCTCATAAAACCAAACGAACGACTTCCTACAGTATCAATTAGGTCTACTGGTGAAATCATTGGAATTTTGGACAAGGAGGGTATGTTTTGTGGAGTATGTGACACACATGGAAATCGGCTTGTAATCTTAGACCTGCAAAGCTATAATTCTAGATTAATTAACGAGGAAGAACGCGGACTATTTCCTGAAAATAAACTGTGTGATTTAGAATTTTCCATAAAACTTTTTGGAGTGAGCGATACTCCGTCACCGACAAGATCATAACCCTTTGCGGAATTCCTTAAAACTGAAGAAAAAATTACATAAAGTTTTCATCAACCAAGCACTCCGCCTGTCAACCAACACCTGTGGAAAGTGGTGCGACATGCACTAATGCATTTCGCATAATGCATAACGCACAACGTTCTCGGCAAGTCGCAGATGTTCATTTCAAATTCACGCGTGTGCTATTTGTTTTAAAAAATTGGTATAATTATGATTTTTCATAGACGGAAACCATCAGCACCTACACTTTATAGCATTAGTTCCGTTTTTGTAAATTTAGCACTAAATAAAACATTGTTTGTGAACCGAATTTTCATCAAAGTGTTGCCAGTAATTGACAATCCTTTTACAAGACATAGTTCCTTCTCTAAGATATTAATTCACCGTAAACTGATTTATAGTAAGCATGTTTGGGAAAGCAGCGCAGCCTTGATTCTGCATTACTGAATTAGATATTTGCTTCTTCCAGATAAAAGATGTGTAGTCTTGCATCAAAAAATTTTAAACTGCAGTTGAAAATCCCAGAAGAAGTAATATTGCCATTTTTATTAATATTTCGAAAATATTATTTTCTGGAAACCAGTGTTCATTAGAGGGAAATAAATTATGTATTCAAGCCTTTATAAATAAATCTAAATCAATTTGTTGATAATTGAATTCTAACCAATAAAATTGACTTCTTACAATCACCATTTAATTTTGTCGTATAAAAATGAGATATTTTTTAAATTCTTTTTATACCTGATCGTGGTAAAGTCTATGTGAAGGTTATATGTGTAGTTCTAGAAATGGAATTTTAGTTCTAGCAATTAAAATAATTCAATTATTTTAACTTTTTACTTGAGATTTGAAAGCTAGCCAGTAAGGCCATGAAAGTCAACCTTGACTCTTCTTATCTGATTGGTGGAAGTGATTAAACAACTCTAGTTTCTGCTGATATGGAAAATATGAATTAGGAAATTACTTTTTAATTTTCATCGCCTTAATGTATTAGAAGCTTATTTTCTTTCAGCGATATAAGAAGTAAATAATGTAGTATTGAAAAAGGAATTTTTCTTACATCATTAAAAAGCTCTATTCCCATTAGATTATGAATAACAGATATTACTTTCATCAATTACAATTAGATCCTGAAGTACACTTCGACTTTTCGCACTTCAAATTGAATATTAGTGTGCAAATATAAATTATAAATTTTAATGCAATTCTAACATTTTAAATTCATTTAATATTATAGAGTCAGATAAAAACAAAGTGGAATTATTTTCTAATTATAACCATTTCCTAAGCGATATTTTTGAATGTGAAATGAAAAATATTTGAAACTGAAAAAAAACATAATTTAAAAACCTAAAAATTAAACTTAAGGAATAAACTGGGCTATAACTTGATTTTATTTTTATTGTTATTAAAATACTAGTTATTGTCTTGATACTTATATTTTATATGTTGAATTGTACACGCTGACTTCACTATGAAACTAGTTTAATGAAATGTGTCGATTTATCGAATTTAGATATATGCGAATTCAATATAGCGAATAGATGTGGCGGTTTTTAACTAGCCCCAAATCAATTATAATTCTAGATAGTTAAAAAACTAGCTCAACTAGAAAAAATGGTTTTCTGCAGTTTTCCTCTTCCCTGGCCAAACGTCCAGGCGAATGCGAGTACTTCTAATACCGTCTGATGCACCCCTGTGTTACCAATGGGTGTAATTTACATTACAAGATGATTTTTGGCGTATCTTGGTGAAGAAAATGACGAGGACTCATGAGTAGGTCTGTGTTTGAAGGATGTTTATCAAAATGAAGGCATAGTGTAAATGGATATACCGATGTGATACAGGACTTTACTAAACCAGCTTAGTTTCAAGAATAAAGACCTCTTGAAATATACATAATAATGCTAATAAAGGTTAAAGATAGAATAAACTTTAGATAGCAATAATAAGACAACCTGGAAATGGTATGTTTACTAAAAAAACTATTACAAATTTTATTAGTTGGCCTTTTATGTGCATTTTTACAAAAGAGCAGCACCTTCACAGTATTTTATGTATGTACGGACTAAGATTAAATTATATATCACACTTTTTCCATAAGAGAGTCATAGATTGCAAGGGGACAAGGGAAACATAGAAAAATCACCCTCTAAACCCAAAGCCTTCGTTTCACGTATAAAATATGTAGGAGTTGTCATAGAATACAAAAAAAATTACAAATGCTTAATCTATTTTTAATCTCTGAAACTCGTTTTAAACTTGAAACAAGGCAAAACATTTTATGACTTATTTTATAATACAGATTATCAGTAGACAAAACTAAGGATCCCTATCATCACGATTCAGTTGAAGCATCGACAAAAATAACGTTCGATCTACAAAAATATTTATTTCATATTTTTCACATAAAGGCGTTTTTATTATTTTATTATTATTTTATGCAAACCTAAGTACATTTATTTTTATAAAACAATTAGATGCTTTTCATTTTTAAATTAGGCAATATCTCGAATTATTGAATTCGAAAATTTCTACTAATCTTTCGTGCCTCACTTATTAATAATCGAATTCATTGAATTTCATTTGCAATCAGTTTAATTTTACAAATTTTCATTTAGAGAAACCTTAAAAAATCTGACCAAATAGAATAAACTATTTCAGGGACTTAATTGCATATACATATATTCAAGCTGATGCTCATTCAAAGCAAATCATTTTACTAAGTTTGCTGAATAATTGCAATTTTCAATTTAAAATAAGGTAAACATATAAAAGAAAATAATTTTAAAAATTAACATCAGGACTTTGTTAAAAAGTGGCGGATCAAGAACCTAAACATACATAATTAATTTCAAGTCCATTGATCATTATTGATTTAAAGAATCTAAAAATTTCTCAATCTTTTTAACTTTGTTTAACCGATTAGAAGATAATACTTACAAATTGTGACGACCTTCGTCCGTTTACAATCTCAGAATGTGACCTTCCTATTGTTTCATTAGAGATAAGAATGAGATAAAATCGCGTCATTTTTACATTACATTTTTACATTTTTTTTAAATTATATATTATATAGAGTCCTAACTTTTCTTTACCAAGCAATTAGTTTTCCCCTATTGAATTAAAAAATATTTCTCGACTTCTCGAATTGGTAATTTTCTACTAATCTTTAGTTGATTACTGGCCGCTAATCAAATCTGTAAAATTTCACTAGTGATTCGTTAAACTTGACCAAGTTTGGTTCAAAAAGCAAAAAACCTTACAAACTTAAATTTACTTCTTCCCTTCGTGTCTGATCAAGAGAATAAATTTTATTGATTTTTTTTATTAACCTCTGGCACAAAATACACGAATACAAAGACACTGGCTACAATATTACAAATAAAAAGTTATTATATTGATGTGCTAGTGATCAGAAAAAGCTGGCACGAGCAGCGCGCTACTCACATGAGAAGAAAATACGTTTTTGTAAATTTAACTCAGAATTGTCAATATAAGGTTAATCGAGCCTAAACTGAGCATTTATTTTCACAATTAACCATGAAATATGAAACAAAACCTACTTTTCTAATATCAGGCCCATTAGTCTGTATCATCACTTCCCGCAAACACCCCATAAGTAAAAAATTGTGTTTTTCGAGTTTTCAGCGCTAATTACAATTTTTGCGGTTTTCAAAATTCAATGTGTTTTTAGCACAAAAAAGACTGCTTTCTTCTCTTAATTACATATTCACGTAAATTTTGTAAACAATTTATAATGGTCTTTAGCAATTTTATCAAATTATAGAGATCGAAAGTGGAAAATTTTTTCACTTTTGTTTCAACTTAGTTTCTACTTTTTAAATAGACCAGGAGATGATTATTTAAATTACGAAACATACTAGCTTAAAAAATTTAGTATCACTATCAACAATGTTGCCTTCGAATCTTGTTAGAAAGTTTCGACTTTTTCTGAAAAATTCCACATTTTTCCACTAGTGATTTAGAGAAACGTAATAAATAATGCACTTTAGCAAAAGTAATCGTTTGAAACATGTGTTTATCAATGGTTACCCTATATTATTGCTAGATAATTGCAGTTTCTTCTGAAATTTCTAAATATTTGTCCAGTTATCACTTAAAACATTTTCTGAATCTCGCAAAGAGCGAACGCTAAGCGCTATGTACTTTGCGTCAACTACAACACTTCCGGTTTCAAGGCTGCAATTTCTAGATATCGCAACGGGCGAACGCTAAGCGCTCTATATTTTGCATTATATGCAACACTCACTGTTTCAAGGTAGCAACGGTTCTAAAATAAGTTCTTAATCATTTGAAATTGTCTGAATCTCACTCAGGTTGAACCTTAAGCGTTCAATATTTCAATTCAGAGCATTTGTCTGAATCTTGCAAAGGGCGTACGCTAAGCGCTCTATATTTTGCATAAACTACAACATTCACTCTTTCAAGGCAGCAACGGTTCTATAATAAGGTCTTGATTATTTAAAATTGTCTGAATTATGTATATCTACCTTCTCAATGCAGTGCAATTGTCTGAACTTCGCAAAGGTCAAACGCCAAGCGCTTAATATTTCAATTCATTGATAATGTCTAAATCTTGCAAATTTTCAACTCTAGGCGCTCATACTTCTATTCAGTGCAAGTGTCACATCCCAAAAATTGTAAAATTTTGATGCAAGCCTGAAAATAGGCGCAAACCTACCTTATCACATGCGGGGTAGCATAGTAATACAACCAATTATACACGAGTGCATTGACGGTTCTATCTGAGTTTGAACCTAACTATGTTAACGGTACTACAGTCGGTAATATAGAAACCACAAGCAACTTACAGTGTTACCAAAGAGAGATAAGACCTCAGAGAATACCGATGTTTGATCAATGAAACTGTAATTGCTGATTCTACCATCATAATATAACCATAATTATAGCTAGTATCAATACAAGTGTATTTATATTTCATATAGTTTAAAACTAGAACAAGCTAAATGCAATTGAGTGAAGTACGAGTATGCATGCTTTTATAAAATAAGTAAAAATCTTTTAACGTTATACTTTTGTTCATTTTGATTAGTAACCCAGTTAGTGGACGAACCGATATATGGCCGGACACACTGTAACCTACAGTGTCTGACTAGATGTATCACCTATGGCTAAGTTAGTGATCATACTCCTGAAAGGTAAAGAGTAGAGATAAGCGATTGCCGATCACCGCGGACAGCGGCAGCCGTTAGTTATCGTATGCCACCGCGAGGCTAGCGAGTATCAAATAACATGTAACCGATCAAGAAAGACACAACTGACCACCGGAAATATTAATAAGCGAAATATGAACGTACTTGCCTCGCGAAAAGTAGTCAGGAACCCCGATCCTCCCTTGTATGAAAGTCTTCAGTCTCAAGCAGTTATACAATCAACAACTTCCCATTCTTTATTAAAGGAATCAAGTGTGTCTAACCAGTACTGCCTCTTTCTACTCAATGAAGGCAGTCAGTCTCGAATGCTTTATAGTAATTATTACAGTTTCCTATACCTATTACAAAACGCAGATAGGGGAATTCATATCAAAATAACCCCTCGAGAAAACACATACGTGAAATTATTCCAACTTTCTTTCTTATTCATGTCATAGCATTAGTTGCAGCAGTCTAAACACCACCGCTTTTTATACTGAACGCTGAACGCAACTGTTAGTCAGTAACCAAACGTACACATAATCAAACCTTGTACGTTAGTTACGCTAGAAGTTATACCGTCTAGACATTGCCGTCTTTTTCTACTGAACGAACCAGGCAACTCGAGGGCAGTAATCTACGCGAATATAGTCGGACAATCCATTCGTTTTGCAGCAAATATTATTTCATTTAAAGCAATCCAAGCATAAATTCAATATTTAAACGAAAACTACATTTCTATAATTATTCTATGAATAAAATATTCTGAATCTCTCCAACTATACCTATTCAAAGACACTTACTTGCATTTGAAAATAGACATCCCAAAGTAAATCAAACTCTTACAGAATTCCTAACGACTCAAATGAAACTCATTTCGGCAGCGATGACAAACGTACACTTAGTGAGACCATGCCGACATCCATGGCAGAGTGTTTTACTGTACAGCAAGGAGTTTTAAATATCCCCAGTTATGACGGAAAAAATATGCCCGAAAGAGACTTCATTCAAGACATTATAAATGGGGAATCATCCGTGCCAGCTAATTGTGAACAGCAATACCTCAAGGTGGTTATAGCTCGATTAAAGGTGCGACAAGAGACTCTATTCATGGGAAAAATTTTACATCCGTAAATGATTTAATAAAACATTTAAAACAGCGTTTTGCTCCTCGTAAAACCTATGAATGGTATTTGCATGAGATTTCGACCATCAGGATGGAGCGTAAAGAAAACATAAGTGAATTTTTTGATCGGATAACTCTTCTAAAATCAGGAGCCCAAGCGGCTCTTGAAGACAAATGTCCAGATGTCGAACCGCTATTACTCCCATTAAACGACTGTGCCCTTGAAGTATTCAAACGCGGTTTGCCAGACAGCATCTCAGGGTTAGTAGAAGCAAGAGACCCCTCTAATTTAGACAATGCTTTAAAAGTTGCGCTCGAATACGAGGCTAAACAACAATTAAATCCTCACTACTCAACAAGTTATTATTATGAACCCAGCCATTATCAACCTAGATGCTCACATTCAAGGGACCGTAATCTCAGTCCACAAGCGCGATTCACAAGAGCTCCTGATTCATACCGAAATTGGTATCAGAAACCACTGAAGCATAATAAAACATCGTTATTCGCCGATATGTTCAAATTATACTGCTGAAAACAAGCCACTATATTCAGAACAACAATAACATCATTATTCATGATCACGGGACCGTGATCCTAGCCCCTATCTCCGTTTTATGACAACTTCCGATAGACCCAAAAATCCGTATCACAGACGTTCTCATATACCTGAATTTCCAAACGGTGTAATTAAGAACAGTCTTAATTTATCCTCTCATGACTTTCCAATACACGAGTATCCGTACACACGCAATCCCTATTTTCCAACGAATCCATTACAAAATACAGGATATCACAATACCTACTATCAGATTAATGATATTTATCCTTCTCGCATTTAAACTCGCACCCCGCTCTGCGAATAGACACCGGGACGATCGAGATGAAGGAAGAGCGTCAAACAAGCACAGAGATCTAGAAGCGTCATACAATAATACAATTTCTGATTAAATACGAACAATCAAAGCATATTTTCTTGTTGACACTGGAACCGAAATTAATGTTAAAAAATCTGATGCCTTAAACCAAGAATTACTAGTAAATAAAAATGAATCCATAGACATATCGGAATGGGCTCAAACTAAAATTTGAACTATTGACACAATAAAACTACCGATAGAAAATTCCATGGTGAGTTTTCACGCTGTTATTCCAGATTTTTCTCTGATTACAGATGGAATTTTAGGAAGAATTTTCTCCAAGCAGAAAAAGTTAAAATTTCATTTGGAAAAATTATCTAGTTACACATTCAAACCCGTCAAAACCTATTCCTTTTATCAGTAAAGAAGCAAAATTTGCGCAGGATCAGATAATGGATAATAGAGATACGCGATCAAAAGCAAAATTTACTGTAAAAGACACCAATGTCTTTGAATTAGATAGTGAAACAGAATTCGATCGAAAATTAAATTCAATCATAGCCCAGGATGAAAAGAAAACAAATAAACCTAAAACTCCGGAAGAATTAAACGAAAGAACTAGTGAAGAAAATAAAACTGCAACTCCATTTAAATAATTCATAATTCCAAAAGCAAACCTCCTAGATAACTCTATTACTGAAAAGTTGCCTCCACGTACGGTAGGATGCGCAACGCATGTCGGACAACTTCGTTATGACAAGAAACGACGGGAGAATCTAAGGATAGGGTTCTTAAAACCACAGAACGCGATCCGAATACATAAATATAACCGAACGGCTGAAAACATACCACCAACATCCTAAACAATCATGCTAATATAAATTTCTTTGCACAGAAGGATAAATACAGACGTTCACCGGAGGAATCAATTATTGGTAACAATGTATCACTCTCTATACTTATACATATTACATTGATTAGAGATCTTTTGGACTAGACATTTGTCTTTTAATAATAAAATTATATAAAAAAACTAAAAGAAAAATACTTAAAAATTGAGTTGATCATTTTGAATCATTGTATTTAATTGCACCTTTTAAATATGGGCAAAGAAACAGTGTTTAAATAAAAAGGATAGTCAGGTTGACAATAAATTTATTATAAAAACATAGGATAGAGTTACTAAATATTAACTTACGGGTACCTTTTTCTTTTATGAAAGGTGAAGAGACAGTTGTTTTGTCGATTGTATCTCCGTTGTTACCGTAGGGCAGGGACAAAACCCTACCAGATGGTTGTTCATTGAATATAATACACAGGTACGATTCACAATTGTTAGTGCGATACAGGGCCCTAAACAGCTGCCCAATCCACACTTGTGTTCTTTTCACGAATGTTAGCACTGTTGACTTTAGTCGAGAAAGACTCAATCAACGTCGACTGAAAGCCTTAGCCGACGGAAACCAGTACTCGACTCGAACACAGTAACTGATTTAAATTTGACTTTGAAGTACGCGACTTTGTCGAACTTGTTTGTTCACGTAGATGGAGTGGACAGTATAACTGCTTGAGACTGAAGACTTTGTTACAAGGGAGGATGAGGATTTATATATTGCTTTATCCCCATTGGTTTGTGGATGCGAGCACGTTCCTGACTCCTGATGAAAAAGCACATTCTTGACTTTTTTTCGCGAGGCAAGTACGTTCATATTCCGCTTATAAATACTTCCGGCGGTCAGTTGTGTTTTTCTCGATCGATTACATGTTATTTGATAATCGCTAGCCTCGCGGTGGCATACGATGACTAACGGCTGCCGCTGTCCGCGGTGATCTAAAATCGCATATCTCTACTCTTTACCTTTCAGGAGTATGATCACTAACTTAACCATAGGTGATACCTCTAGTCAGACAGTTTAGGTTACACTGTGTCTCACCATATATCGGTTCTTCCACTAAGTGGGTTACTTATTAAAATGAACTGAAGTATAACGTTAAAAGATTGTTACTCATTATATAATAGCATGTGTTGAATACTCTGTAGAATCTGCAATTACAGTTTCAATGATCAAGCATCGGTATTCTCTGAGGTCTTATCCCTCTTGGTAACACTGTGAGTATCTTGTGGTTTCTATATTACCGACCGTAGTATCTTTACCATAGTTAGGTTCAAACTCAGAGAGAACCGTTAATGCACGCGTGTATAATTTGTGGTACTACTATGCTCCCCCGCGTGGGATAAGGTAGGTTTGCGCCTATTTTTAGGCTCACATCAAAATTGTATAATTTTTTGGACGTAACGCAAGTGTCTGAATGTCGCAAAGAGCAAACGCTAAGCGCTCTATATTTCGCATCAACTACAACACTTTCTATTCCACGGCATCAACGGTTCTAAAATTATAACTCAATCATGTGAAATTGTCTGAATCATGTATATACCATTTTAATGCAGTGCACTTGTCTAAAGCGCTCAAAGGTCAAACGCTAAGCGCTCAATAATTTAATTCAGTGGAATTGTCTTCGTCTTTTAAAGGGCGAATGCCAAGCGCTCTATATTGCATCAACTACAATACTCACGATTTCACGGCATCAACGGTTTTAACATAATGTCTTAATAATGTGAAATTGTCTGAATCATGTATACCTACGTCGGTAATGCAGGACAATTGTCTGTATCGCGCAAAGGCGAACGCTAAGCGCTCAATATGTCAATTTAGACGAATTGTGTGACTCTCGCATACGGCAAACGCTAAGCGCTTTATATTGCATCAACAACAACACTCGCCCTTTTAACGGCATCAATGGTTCTAAAATTACGTCTTAATCATGTGAAATTGTCTAAATCACATATATCTACCTCTTCAATGCAGTGCAATTGCTTGAATATCGCAAAGGTCAAACGCTAAGCTCTGAATATTTTAATTAAGTCCAATCGTCAGTATCTCGCAAAGGTCGAACTCTAAGCGCTTAATATTTCAATTGAGTGGAATTGTAGAAATAAGATGTTCATCATGTGAAATTTTCTGAATAATGTATTAGCCTGAATCATGTACCTCTTCAATGCAGTGCAATCGTGGGAATCTCGCAAAGGTCGAACACTAAGCGCTTAACATTTTACGTCAGAGTATTTGGCTGAATCTTGCAAAGAGCAAAAGCTAAACGCTATATATTTTTCATAAACTACAACGCTCACTCTTTCAAGGCAGCTACAGTTCTAAAATAAGGTCTTAATCATGTAAATTAGTCTAAATCATGTATTTCTACCTCTCCAGCCCAGAGTAATTAACTGAATCTCGCAAAGGTCGAACGCTGAGCGCTCTATATTTCAATTTATTGCAATTTTCTGACTCTTGTCAAGGGCGAACGCTAAGCATTCTACTATCAACTACTAGCATCAACTACTATTCTGACTCTTAAAAGGCAGCAATAGTTCTAAAATAAGCTCTTGATCATGCAATATTGTCTGCATCATGTATAACGTGCCTTTTGAATGCTATGCAATTGTCAGAATCTCGAAAAGCTCGAGCGCTCAGCGCTTAATATATCAATTTAGTGGAATTGTCTAAATCTTGCTAAAAGCGAACGTTAAGCGCTTTGTTTTGCATCAACTACAACATTCACCCTTTCACCGTATCAATGCTTCTAAAATTATGTCCTAATCATGTGAAATTGTCTGAATCATGTATTTCTACCTCTTTAATGCAGTGCAATAGTCTTTATCGCACAAAGATCGAACGCTAAGCGCTTATTTTTTTAATTTAGTGGAATTTTCTAAATCTTGCAAATGGCAAACGCTAATCGTTCAATATTACAATTCAGTCTAATTGTTTTAATTTTGCAAAGGGCGAACGGTAAGCGCTATATATTTTGCATAAACTACAACACTGACTTTTTCAAGACAGCAACGGTTCTAAAGTAAGGTCTTGATCAAGTAAAATTGTCTGCATCATGTATATCTACCTCTTTAATACAGCGCAATTGTCTGAATGTCGCAAAGGTCGAACACTAAGCGTTCAATACTTCAATTCCGTGGAAATGTTTAAATCTTGCAAAGGGCGAAATCTAAGCGTTCAATATTATGCATCAACTACAACACTCACTCTTTCAAGGTTGCAGCTATTCAAAAAGAAGGTCTTAATCATGTCAAATGGTCTGCATCATTTATAATTTACCCCTTCAATACAGTGCAATTTTCTGAGTCTCACAAAGGTCGAACGCTAAGCGCCTGATATTTCAATTCAGTGCAATTGTATAAATCTTGCAACTAAGCGCTCTATATTGCAATGAACTTCTGTACCGCTTTTCCCATCCACTTCAGCTCCCCTCCCTTATACCCCCTTCTTTCCTGAACACCATAACCTTCGACTTATCCGCATTTAACTCTAACCTATTTTTGTACAAGTATCTTCTCAGCCTTTTCGTCATCTCCTTTAAAGCCTCTTCGCTCTTTGCTAGCAGCACTGTGTCATCTGTATTGTGAGTGACCATATCCTTACCCCTCCTAACCTTTCTCTACTCCCCACTCTTCCATTGCCTCCCACAACCTCCCCTGTATCCACCGAAGGGAACGCGGCTTTTAGATCTACAAAGAACGCGTACATTTTGGCAAACTTTTTGGCTAGTTCTCTATGCATCACGTGCTGCAAAAACAGCCATGCTTCGTTCTTTACACCGTCCAGCCCTGCTGCTTTAGACCTTCTTATATTTTTATCTACCTCTCTATCTCCTTGTCATTCACCTTCTCTTCATCTACCTACCTTGTTTTTTTATCCCCTTATCTATCTTCCGCGTGTCTGTCCCTGAAACGAATCTTGAAAAAATTTCCTTCATTCGTCACTCCCTATCTTCTCACTTATTCCCACCCTACGGTTTCTAAACCTATTAATTATCTTCCGCACGTCCCCTTCTGTCTTAACATTTCCCAACTCCTCTTCCATCTCTTTTTACTTTTACTGCTCTTTCTTGATACACATTATCGTAAACTCATTCCTCATTTCTGCGTACTCCTGCCTTTTCGCAATTCCTTCTATCCATCCTTCCTTTCTTCTTTTTTCTAAATACCCTCTTTTGCACACACCCTTTTACTTTATCTTTCAGATCCTGCCATATCTCTTCCACCGACTCCCCCTTAAAGCGTACGTTCCCGAACTGCTCCTGATACATCTCTATTGCTTCTCTCGTCCATGACACACTCTTCCCTAAGAACCCTTCTTCTCCATCCTGCCTTTCGCCAACCTCCCCCTTTGTGCACAAACTTAATGACTGATGGTCCGATTTGACCCAGCCTTCTACTGCGAATTTCTCTATCTCCTCCCACCGTTGCATATTCATTATCACATAGTCTATCGCAGATACCCTTATCTTGCTCACATACGTGTATTTTTCCTCTTCTTCCTCGGTTACCATATCATTCGCCACAGCTCATCCTCTGTCCTTCATCCAGTCTCTTAAAATCTACCCTCTTTATTTATTAACTTATCCCTTGATTTCCTTTCACAGCTCTGCTATTTTCGGTAAAGTCCTCCATCCAGTCTCTTAGAATCTGCCTTCTTTATTTATTAACTTATCCCTTGATTTCCTTTTGAAGCTCTTCCCTTTTCGGTACAGGCCTTAACCCAATTCTCGCACGAAAGCCCCCTTTCTAGTATCACCGTCCCCTCATTACTCTCCTAGTAAGTATTCCACCCTTTCTTTAATCCTTTCCATCCCATCCTTATTGTGCATAGTCACAAACTTATACGTTACTTCTCCTATCTTTACTGCCCTCATTTGCACGTCCTGCCCCTCTCCCTTTCCATGGAACCGCCCTTCCTATCCTCTTTACTCTGAGAACCTCCTAAAGCCTCCAACTTTACCCCCTTGGCAACTTTGACTCTACACCATCCCATTCCTTTCTCTCTACCCACTTCTCTATCAATCCCGCTACATAAAATTCCTGGATATACCTACAGAAATCATCAGCTTTCTTCTGCCCCACTGCTACGTTCCAGTAAAGCGCCTTTAAGACTCCCCTGTACAGCTTTACTCCCCCTCCCCTGCTTCCCACGAAACAAATCTATATTACATTCTTTACAAGCTCTTATTATTTCAGGCATAAATGAGCTCCGAAATAAGTATTGCAGTAACTTTCTTGAAACCCCCTTTTCCTCATCCCATACCGACATTTTCTCCTCCATTTTTATTTTCCGATACCCTACCTTCGCCGCTTTCCATTCACTCATCTCCTTCCTAGCCCTGTCATTTAGCATTTTCTGTACATCCCTCTCTTTTTTTTGTCAACTCTTGACAGATAAAAACCTTCTTGTCTTTAATCCTATTTTTGTTACGCATCACCCCAAACTTTTCTTCTCAGCTCTCCAATTCCACAACCGCCACTTTATTCTCCTTTCTCCCCTCCATCCTAACTTTCACTATCTTTCCTTTGACCCAATTTATGCTCTGTAGATATGCTCTGTAAGTATAGACATGGACGATCTAGTGTAATGCCCGAAAAAGCATTCAAAACTATAACTTGTAATTGAAATGATCGTAATTCCGAAGTGCGCGTTTTATTATTAACGTGTGATTGCTCGTCATTCCTACAGTATCCGCACGTAGCGCTCTCGTCTGGAAATAAATGAAAATCTCAGGACAAGAGATCCCGATTGAGGACTGTTTTCCACGATTCCCGCCATAGGCGTTGGGTCTCCTTGTAGTACTTCGTGATTAAATCCTTATTTCTATAAAACTGAGGACGTCAAACTGGTGACTCGACAGTTTCGAAACCTAAACCAAGAGAGCGTAAACACGTGCAGCCATCGAGGCTAAAAAATATAGGTATTCTAAAGCTTCTAGCCACTCAACCAATGAACTCGAGCTACACATACGCGAGGCCTACGCACCGCCCGTGTGGGTGAGAGTGTGTGTGGGCCACGTGGAGGCGATTCTACTTCCTAGTTCCCAGATTTGTTGGGCAAGCTCGTGAGTGCTCTCTGAAACTTGTCCCAATCACTCATAATATTTTAGTACTTATTTACGGAAAAAAACGAGGAATGGTTTTAGACGTGTTATATCAAGTTCCTCAATTGTTTCTCAAAATTCGCAGATTATTTACATAAATACATTCAAATCAGAAGAATTTTTCTCATATCCGAGACCTAAATGTACAAAATTCATAACATGAATAAAGCTTTCGAGCAATTGCACTTACCCCAACACTATTTCTTGCATTCGCATAAAATGGTGGTGGTTTTGCAGGCTTCTTGAGCTGTAGGCCAAGATCTATAATAACTAGTCCATTCTCCTAGGCATCATTTTCAACTGCATGCAGAAAAGTGTGGAAAATCTATCACTGCGTGGAGTATCTGGTTGACATACAGTCCCTCGTAGGCTGCTCGTCTCTTCTAAAGTTCTGGCGAGTTTTCAGTTTGCGGAATGCACTTCAAGGGCTTCTCTTTTGTAAGTTCATTCCGCCAACCCAGAACTCGCCAGAACTACAGATAAGACGAGCAGCCTACGAAAGACTGAAGGCCAGCCAGATACTCCATGCAGTGAAAGACTTGCCCAATTCTGCTGCATGTGGTTGAAAATTATGCCCAGCAGGGTGGACTTTTCCCTATAAATCTAAACCTACATCACAAGAAGCCTGAAAAACCACCACTATTTCACGTAAATGCAAGAAAAAGTGCTTGGGTAACTGCATTTGCTCGAAAGCAAAAGTTACATGTTATGAATTTTGTACCTGTGCATGCCAACAAAACTTTTATTAGTTCCATTCCCTATTGCCAAAGCACTGTTGACATATCATATTTCTTCTATATTCAAAGAATTTAATCTGAGTTTTGTATTTGCGTACATTTATGACATTATTTTTTCTTTGGCTATATAAATTAATTAATTTTCAACTATAATAAAGTATCTTTGACGTCCCGACTGAGAGATAGTTAATATACCTTTTCTAAATAGTTGTTTACCAAAAAGCAAAAACCTTAAAGGTATAATATGACAGTTTTCGTGAGACAGAGGTGAAGTAAAATGAATTTTCATCAAAAAATGCCGCAAGTTTACCAGTTGTGCAAGACATTTTGATAGAAACACTATGATTCCGGTATTTTCTGTTTGTGTTCCTTAAAGGTAAGCAACCCCTTTCCACAATCCCTCGCCATGGTCGACAGATGTCTTAAACTACCAAATGTCAAGTTGGGGACCGTTTTTGGCCTATAGAAGTCACTGAAACCTTATTTTCACTTCCCAAAGTAAGCTGGGGGTATATACTACAACTGTGCTGTGTCTAAATGTTCTACACAAAAATGCAAGGTAGGTTTGAGTAACCGCCATTCTATAATAGATCAAATTCAAAAGTGCAAGCCGCGAAATGTTTAGTAGAAGAATCTCGACTCGAGAAGAGTCTAGATGTTAAGACATTTTAAGCGCGGACAGCACTCAGATGGAGTCCATCTGCCAAGTACGGACAGTTTGTGTATTCACTGCGATTCCAATAATTTCGAGTGAGAGGTTTCACGCCAAGGATGATTGTGTGCATTCGATTAGGAGGATCAATTTTTCTGCCCCTAAAGTCGACTGTCAAAGAAAGAACGGATGAATTTAAGATGCGGTTTTCTGCAATATTCCTTTCCCCTAGCGAAGCGTCCAGGCAGTGCAAATACTTCAAATAAACCCGGATGCAGCCGCGGGGAAAAATAAATTTTTCTGTTTATTAAATTTGTTTATAATAATAACACTAATAATCTTAGGTTATTGTCAAGCACCAGCAACGTCAAATAGAAAAAAGGCCATTTGTCTGTATATTCTTAAAAAAACTTAAAAGGCTATTTTAAAAATCAGGTTCTACAAGTGTTTTAGAAATCTTATTAACTTTTTTTTTTAATTTTGTCACGTCCAAATTCGTCTATATTTGTGGATTGTACGTAATTTTAAACCAAAAAAATACATTTTTTCGCACTGTGCCACGGTAAAGCATAATAAGACCCACAATAACACATACCGACAAAATGTGTACCCAGATACCGGACAATATGACCTCGAAGTATTTTGTTGTCCTAAAAACGAATCCGTTATTTATTATAAATTTGTCTTATACGTCAGGTTTTTGAGTTACCCTAGCCTAAAAGTGCAAGAATGGCTATTTTTAGCCATATTTGAAGCAATATATGAAGAACAGCAATTTTTTCGTTGAAAACTGCTAACGCCACCGTTTAGTATTCCTTTTTATCTTCCGTTTCCATTTTTGATCGTCCCCAACTGATTTTTTTCTCCGAGATATGAAACACTAACCATTTATTTGCTTTCTTTGCCTTCTTGATCAGCAATTTTTTATTTGAAAGCAGCTAACGCTATTCCAGTTTCACTATAAAAAACTAGCAAAGCAGGCGGAGAAAGTAAATAAATGGTTAGTTTTTCATATCTCGGGAAAAAAATTAGTTGGGGACGATCAAAAATGGAAATGGAAGATAAAAAAGGAATACTAAACGTTAGCGTTAGCAGTTTTTAGACAAAAAATTTCTGATTATGTTATATTGCCTCAAATACGGCTAAAAATACCCATTTTTTTACTTTTTTTTGACGTATAGAAAAATTTTGGCTAACGAATTCAATTTTAGGATACAAAAATCCTTCGGGGTCACATTGTCCGATGTTCGAGTACCAAAAATATTTCATTTTTGTCGGCCTGCGTAATCCATCCTATCGATAAGTACTCTAATTGAAAACTTGGCAAAGATAACGCTTTAATTTATAAGACCGAACGAGATAGCGACTAGGAGTCTTCCATATTTCATGTAAACAGCTTGTTCTTGTTGGAGTCTAAGAGATGAGTCAGAAATGAAAATTGGCTACGTGGCATATGGAACCTGCCTAGTGAATATATAGAAACATCTCGTAGAAAATCATTAGTCCGAATCTACTGCAATAAAAAATGAAGATCGCCGCTGGCACTCTATTCCTCACTTTATCCCTTTTCCTCCATTCTATTGGTAAATATATAATAATTGATGATAATATATTATTATAGCTCTAATTTCATTTTTACTTCTAATAGAAGAAAAAGAATAGTAACATATGCCAAGAACGCTTTTTTCTTCAATACATTTTCGATAACACAATTTTTCGCCAACAAAATCGAGATACACAATTTACTGAATAATCTGCAGCCACTATAACTAAAGAATTCTATAACTAACATTTTGATTACTTATCTTTTTTTTAAATAAGCTTTT
>JAAAKG020040039.1:0-19062 GCA_010014905.2 Druon quercuslanigerum
ACTGTGAAAATCTAGATTGCTGTCCTATAGTTAAACATAAAATATGTTAATCCTGAACATCTAGATGTTACATTTGATCATCCATTTTTCTCTGTGTAAACAAAAAGAAGTATTTTTCTATCTACTTATAATCGATGGACACTATGACTAAGGAATTTAGGATAAAATTTGTTTTTAGTCGAATAATGCTGTTGCACCTGAATTTTATTACACCATTAAGTATAACTTACTGCGACATGAGCTAAAAATTAAGTTGGCCCCTCATTCTCATTGAATTGCATACATTTAAGGGGCCAAAATTAGTTTTTATTTTTTTAAACTATGAAGTAATGCTCTGATCATTTCCGCAAAAATATATATTGATGCCCTAAATATGAGCATGATATACAAGAGAAATTGTTGGTGTTTCAGAAGTACTTTCTTTTAAAAGAATTATTTAAGAATTTTAATAATTTTTTTTATTCTCTTATAATGAACAGAATTGGTTATTGAATTTTTTGCGGAACTGCATTAGTACCCTCTATAACATATATTTTGACCATCATGATTGGTGAAGCCGTTTTCGAGAAAATTAGATTTTTTGATTTTTTAAAATTTGCTTATAACTTTCTTAAAAATTTTTTTTTTAGTTGATACATACGGTAAATTTATCTCATAGGGAAAGCCACTTGTCCCCGCAATATGGATCACATCCGAGTGGGCGCACACAGACCATGTTTATCCTGTTACAGCCTTTGGAATCAAAAAAATTATGCTCAAAGAAAATTGTTAAACTTTCAACTAAATAGTTGAATGTTTAAACTAAAAGGTGAATTATTAACAAAAAATGTAATAGATGATATTTAAACCAAAGCATATTTTAATTTTGAATCAGGAAAGGTTTAATTGACACAAAAGATACGAAGTTTCAACAAAATACTTGAATTCTTTCTTAACTAAAACCAAATTATTTTAAACTAAATGGCTGCATTTTTAATCCAATATTCTAATTTTTTACCAAAAGAAAAATATTTTCAACAAAGTACATCAATTTTTAACAAAGATGACTAATTTTTCATCAAACGCCTGAATTCGCAAATAAATAGTACAGTGTTCAAATAAAAAGAAATTACTTTTGTAACGAGAACAATTTTTTAATAAAGTAGATTAATTTAAAAAAATAAAAAGTTAAATTAAAATAAAATACATAATACTTAATATTTGAAGAGTCTCAATTAATCAAAAGTAAAAACAGTTTTCAGAAAAATGCTTGATTCCACAAGTAAAACAGATTAATTTTTTACCAAAAAATTCGAATTTTTAACAAACTACATAAATTTTTGCTAATATTCTGCCGAAATGAATAGATAAAGTAAGATAATTTTTTCCTAAAAAAGACAAATTTTGAATTATACGAGTGGCTTTGAAAAAATACAATTTGTATGAAAAGTCATTGAAAGTTAGTGAAAATATCACAGCTTAAGTCAATTTTATCGCTTATATGAAGATAAATAATTATAGAGCAAGTTTTTGCTCGCTCATTTAAATAAAAAAAGATTTTGATAGAAGTAAACTTTTATCTACTTTAGGTTTGACATGTTAAAACTTTTTAACGTATTTATTTGTTTAAATTAAATCGATGACGGTTGTATAATGACAGGTAAATTCTGAAAAAACAATTACATTCTCTAACAAAAAAAAAATCCAAATGCAACCAAAAACAGTTTTATTTTCAGCAAATTGTTGAACTTTCAAATCAAAAAATTTTTTTCAAATAAAAAAGATGAATTTTTGGACAATATTATAAATCATTTAAAAAAATTATTTTATAGGAAAATTGTTTGAACTCTCAAACAGGTAGTTGAATTCAACGAAAAAAAAGAAAATAATTTTGAACAAAATATTTAAATCCTCAACCAAAAAGGATCATTTTTCCAAGCAAACAGAAGCGTTTTTATCCTAACTGTTAAATTTTTTAACTAAAAATAGGATTTCTATAACACAGTTGATTTTTGACCAAAAATATGAATTTGCAAACAAAAAAAATATTATTGTATGCCCCTATAAGAAAAGCACAATTTTTACAAAACTGTTTTACTTGCAACAGCGTAAATTATTTTTCAGCCAAATAGTTGTATAGTCAATTGAAATTATGAATTTCTAGCCATAAAGAAAAAAGTTTAACGGAAGAGGATCATTTTTCAACAAAATGCATTCATTTTTAAACAAACAGATGAATTTTCCACACCAAATATAATTTTGAAAGAATACGTGAATATTCAAAAAAATAACTGTATCAACCAAATAAGTGAATTTTTTCACTAAAGTAGTTGAACTTTTAACAAAAAAAAAAATTTTCGGCACAACTGTTGATTTAAAAAAAATGACTTCCACTTTTAACGACCAACACAAATGTTTTACTTTTTAACTTTTTTTAACTTTTAATTTAAATTTTTGAAAAAGAAGTTTAAATTTCAAAGAAATAGTTGAATTTCTAACTAACAAATATAAATTTTCAATAAAATACATTAATTTTCAGAAAAAAGAAATTTATATACGTCGGAATAGTTGATCTTTGTATCAAAGTAATTAAGCTTTAAACATAAAAGAAAAAGAAAAAAATAGTTAAATTTTTTTTAAGAATTGCATCTTTACCTAAAATAATATTCTTTTTAGGTAAAATTGTTAAATTTTCAGTCAAATAATAAATTTTTAACAAAACAAATATTGAAGAAAGTAGATCAACTTTTAACGAAGTACATTAATTCTCAACCGAATATTTGAGTTTTTATATTAAAGATAGAAACTTACAAAAGAAAATATATTTAAATTTTTAGTCAAATTAATTGATTTACAAAAAAAAAAAATTAACAAAATCATTCAATTATTTGCAATAATATTGTAATTTTTAACCAAAGTGGTGAATTTTTAAGCAAGAAAATTAATTTAAAAAAATTAAAAAATGATTGTCTTGCATAGAAATTCACCCCTTTGGTTAAAAATTACAATATTTATATAAATAATTGAATGATTTTGTTAAACATTTTTTTGGTAAATCAACTAATTTAGTTTAATTCAGTTAAAAAAGTTACTCAGTTAAAAATTTATGTTTTTCGTTAATAGTTAAAATATTTAAATAAAAATGATTTTACTTTCTTGAAAACTACACAATTTTATTAAAAAGTATCCTTTTTCTTTTGAAAATCAACAGTCTTCTTGGCATTCCTTATTGTACTGAAAATGAAATTGTTTGGTTAAAAATGAATCTACTTCGTAGAATCTTCATGAATTTATTGGGAATCTTTTCGAAATATTTAAAATCACTGTGCAATAATTGAAATTTTATGCAATCTTTGAAATCTATCTAAAATCTATGGTAAATAATAATAGAAGTCTATGTGAAGTCTGTATGGAATCCTCGTGAAGTCTACATGAAGGCTTTAAAAATCTTTGTGAGAAATTTGAGGCTTCGGACAGATTTAAAAGATTTGAGAAACACTTCTATTATTTCACAAAGCTTCTAAAAAAATTGAAAGATTGAACAAAGCAAAAAAGAATTACCATATTTCCTTTTCCTAACAAATTGAGTTAACTGAATTAAAATTTTGTTCATTTAATAAAAATATTTTTTTGAAAAGGACCAGATGTTGTCAGCAAAACAATTTTTTTTTAATATAGAAACTTTTTCTTTGGTACAGAACAAGTTTGTGAGGGTGTCCGTCGATAGTGGAAATTCCAGCCTTAGTTTATTATTAGTAGCATACTTTTCGCGGAGTTCGAGTACTCCCAGGACAATTTTGGCGGGAAAAACGTGTCGTTAGCATTCGCGGCGCCTGAAACGGCCGACAATGAAAGTCCTCGTACATAAGAAGCAGCCGCCGAAGTATCCAGATGTAACATTAAAATTCCATCTGTACGAGGAGAATGTCGTGTCTATAACATTAAACGCTTCGGCATACCTACCCAGCAGCCTCTTAAATTTAACGTTCGCATTGGCCTCGATGCCTTGGCTTCGCGCAGCTTCAAAACGCCTCGATAACGTGCATGAACGTGCCATAAATGATACGTTTCGAAATGAAAGCCTGATGGAAAACGGATAACTTTCCCTTATATTCTCCTCGATCGTAGTTCACATTTCATCCACTATGTTCTGATCCTGTCCTTAAAATTCTCCTCCTTAAATGCCGCCACTCATACAAAAAGTACCTTAAACATTTTTATCGCCGATCAGTTCTCACGAGATATTTCCTTTTCATGGCCGTAATTCGCGCTTAATACTGACGTATAAATGCATAGCTCTTATTCGAATTGCTCCTCTTAAGGCCTTTCTAGAAAAGAAGAATGTAAAAGTTAGAGTAGCCTGAGAGCAATGGAATGACGAACAAATCGTCCATTTTTTCCCCTTATACTTTGCCTTCCCTTTACTCACACCTCCATATACTTTCCCTTTACTGGATTCTTCTCCGAACCATCCCATCACCATCCTATACTCTCCTTCCAATACTGCGCCTCTATTAATTTCCTTTTCCTGACTCGCTACTTCTCTAATCATCCTCTCTCATCATCCTATACTTACTTTTAAAGAGAATCGTTTAAATCCCTTTCTAATTTATTTCCCTTACTTTTACACCACTTCCCATACTTTCTCTACAATACTTTTCTTCTATCTCCCTTTCCTCTGAATATTTCCTTCCTATCACTTTATCTACTACTCCTCTCTTCTGCATCCTTTCTCTTTATTCACTCAGTATCCACCCTACTTGTTCGTTCCTACTCTTCCCTTTATTTTCCCTGCACTATCTCTCTTCTTTCTCCTCTCTTTTTATATACTGTTTTCCTATCTATTTTCGAACCATCCCATCACCATCCTGTGCTCTCCTTCTAATACTGCGCCTCTACTAATTTCCCTTTCCTGAATTGCTACTTCTCTATCCATCCCCTCTCATCACCCGGTACTTACTTTTACAGAGAATCGTTTAAATCCCCCATTATTTATTTCCTTTCCTTTTACACAACTCCCTATACTTCCCCTACAATACTCTTCTCCCTTCTTCCTCCTCACTTTTCTTCTCCTTCACCCTCCATCTTCTCCTCTTCTCCCTCCCTTTCCTCCGAATACTTCCTTCCTATTACTTCATCTACTACTCCTCTCTTCTCCATCCTTTCTCTCCAATCACCCAGTATCTGCCCTACTGGGTAGTTCCTACCCCTCCCTGCATTTACTTATCAGTTACCCTCCACTCTCTTCTTTCTCCTCTCTTCTTCTGTACTGTTTTCCTATCACTCCCCATGTACTTATTTCACTCTCCTTACTCTCTACTATCCCATGCTTTTCCTCTCATTGCCCAGTACTTTCCCTACAACAGGTGATTAAATATTCCTCTACTTCCTTACCCCTCTCCGTACTTCCCCTCTCCCCCTCTTCTCCTCTTCCCTTCTTCTCCTGCTCCACCCTTCCCATATTCTCCTGCTATCGCTTTGTCCCCACTACCTTCCCTCTTCCACTTCTTCCTTTCCTTATTATTATCTAGTAAATTTCCTGTTACTTCCCCCTTCCATTCTTTGTATAACAAAATTAAAATTGTTGGTTCTTAGTTAGCCCTACCCTTGGAAAGAGAAAATACAATATTTTAATTACTGTTTGGTTTTTCTTGTGCAGTTTTTAAATTCATAAATTTAAAAATATAATATAAAAAATTATATGATATAAAAAAAATTCAAAAATAAAATACAAATAAAAAAATAAATAAAATAAAAATATATAAAATATAAATATAATATATAAATATATAAATATAAAATTAAAATAAAATTAAGATAAGTTAAAAAATAAAATAAAATAATTATATAATATAAAAAATATAAAAATGTATTAATCAAGATAAAATTTAAAAGGAAAGTGAAATAGTTACCTTTTTAAACAAAAATATGAATTTTGAAATTAAAAGATAAATTTTGTACTGGGAAGACGAACTTTGAACAAAATACATGAAGTTACAACTAACAAAAGTTAGTTTAAAAAAATGGAATTGCTTTATTTTCAGTGCAAGTAAGTTAATTTTCATAAAAACAACTAACTTTCTACAAAATAATTTAAATTTTAACTAATGAAATGAATTCTTAACTAAAAAATTAATCTGTAACCAAAAATGGAATAATTAAGTTTTTAGTTTAAACAAAGATTTTTAACAAACATCAATCGAATTTTTAACGACGTAATTCAATTTGCATCCAAATAATTGCATTTTTAACAAAAACGATTGATTATTAAACAAAAATGAAATAGGTACGCTGTCAGTTTCAGAAATTAATTATTACAAAAAAATCGAAAAAATTGTTCAGTTTTTAAATAAAAAAATAAATTTTTAAACACAAAATGAAGTAGTTAAATTTTGAAGCAAAAAAAAAACGATTTTTTTAAGAAATTTTCAATCAAAAAGAGAAATTTTTAACTAGAACAAGGAAAATTCTCAAAAAGAAGTAGAATAGCTATATTTTGAGTTGAAAGAATTAATTTTTAACATGAAAAACCGATTTTCCAACAAAATATTTCAATTTTAAACTAACAATATTTTTCAAATAAAAATATAGATTTTCGACCTAAAATGGTACAGTTAAATTTTGAGTTCACAGAAAAAATGAACAACAAAAAATTAACTTTTTAACCAATTTGAGTTTTAGTTTAGTTTAAAAAATTTATTTCTAATTATCACAAAAGTATAACTTTCAACTCATGATACGATTTTTTACCTGCAGAAGATAAATTAATTTTAAACGAAAGAAGACGGATTTTTATCAAAATAGTTGCCTTTTTAACTAAATAAGGCAATTCACAAGTAAAAGAAAAAATGCTAAATAAATCAAATTTGCAACTAAATAGTTTAAATTTCAATTAACTAAATGAATTTTGAATTAAAAAAAAAAATAAGTTTATAAATAAAGATGGCATGTTTGAATTTTCAGTTGAAAAAATTAATTTTTTATCAAAATTTTTTTTCTCCTTTTTTGTATTTTCAGCCAAGGAGAATAATTTTTAAATAAATACGAATAATTTATAATAAAAAATTAAATAGATTTAAATATATTCATATTAAATTTGAATATATTAAATATAATTAACAAAAAAACGAATTTTCAAAAGAAGGCTAAATTTTTAACAAGGAAAATGAATTTATCAACAATAAAATTAATTTTGGACTAAAAATAAGTATGAGCTTATTTTTAACCAAAAAAATAAAAGCTACATTTACAGCTTCAAAAAATTAAATTTTGTTCAAAAACGAGAATTTTGATCAAAATAGGTAAATTTCAAACTATAGAAATACTTTTTCAACAAAATAGTACTATTTTCAAGTGAGTAAATGAACTTTTTAATTAAAAAAAATATATTTTTAACGAAAAATTAAATATTTAAATTCTATGCTACAAAAAAAAACGATTTTTCACCAAAAAAATTAAATTTTCAAGCAAACATAAATTGTTAACAAAATAGTTAATCTTTTAGGCAAATAGTTATGTTTTAAATAAAAAAGACGAATTCTTAATTAAAAAAATTAATTTCAACAAAAACTGGGGAATTTTCAACAAATTTTCAAATAAAAAAGAGAATTTTTCATCCTAACGTAAAACAGGTGAAAAAATTGAGTTTTCGACATAAAATATGAAAAACTAAAGTTTTAAATCATGAAAACTAAAGTATTTTTCTAAAATACATATCGACGAGATTTTGCTACAGATTTTTAGATCAAACATGAGACAACAATTTTCGATAAAAAATGCACTATTGTTGAATTATTTTTTAAAAAATCACCTGTACTCACCTCTGCAGCCAAATCTATCCAACCGATTGACTTAAGTAATATGTTCTCGGCAAATATAGCTAGAGTTTGTATTTTCAAATATTCCAAACATAGCTATGTTTGGAATATTTGCCAAAATTTAAAAAATTTTGTTAACTCTAAATTCACTGTTCTCAAAACAAAAATTATCATAAAATCGCGCCTTATCTCGTTTTATGTATTTTAAATGTGTCATAGATTACGATATACAGTTATAAAACTTGGAAGGATTGAATATTTTAAACGAAATGATTTGAATAAAAAATTGGCTAACATGGGATTTATTTCGAAAGTTTTTATAGGCTACTTTACAATCAAAGTTTCCAAATATATATTTTATTATGGATATTACTTGGCCAACTTTTATTTCACAAATTCATGCAGTTGCACTTGGCAGATTTTTAGCATCGTAAATTTTTTCTCTTCCGTCCTTCCATAACTATGAGTTCTCATCATTTTTTTAAAATGGAATCTATTTAATCATAGACTAGAAGCTTTGAGTACAACAAATGATTTAATTAATTTTAATGCAAATTTAAAAAGAGTGGTAGGCTAAAAAGAATATGTCGATACTTTGTAGACAAAAGAGGTTGCATCATAAAAATATTTCTAATTGTATAATAAGAAATGAAGGATATCCGGAACCATTTTAAATTTTAAACTCCACTTTCTGAAAAAAATTCAATTAGATTGACGCTTTTCGATTTAGCCTTTCTTCTAAAAAATATTGTGAATTTAATCACCAGAGAAGCAAACTTAAAAAGAAACTTCGCGATTAATTAACCCATTAAGTCCTGACTTGACACACTTTTAAGATTTTTTTCAACGGCTCTATAAACTATGAAATCGGTCATAGAAACAATCGTCAATACCTATTTCCGACGTAAAATTGTCTGATCTTTCTATTTCTGCATTTAGAATTTTAAAGAAATGCATATTTAAAATGATATATTTTTTTATTTAACAAAAAACACGAATTGTCGAATGAAAAAATGGTTTAACATGTAATTTTAGGAACGAAATCGTCCGTAGATTTTTTTTATTTCTGCATTAAAAGTGTCCATGCACTCTAGCCTTAATAATGTAGTGTTTGACTATTTTAAATTAAAAATGGCGGCATCCAATATGGCGGCTTAAATTCAATTTTTTTTATTTTCACGGTATTTTTTCCTGCAATAACTATTTTTGTTCAATTTTATTAAAAATAAGTGCAAGATGTTTTTTTGGGTAGCTGATTGTACATCTGCTATCACGTTTTCAAAATTCAAGACGATAGATCCAATATGGCTGCCAAAAATATCAAAAAATTTTTCAATTTTCATGTAAATTTGTATCGCTGATTACGAATCTGCTATCATATTTTCAAAATTCAAGATGGCGGATCTAATATGGCTGCCAAAAATTTCGGAAAAGTTTCAATTTTCATAAAAAATTTTATGGAGGGTTTTTTTTTTATTGCTGAATACGAATCTGTTGTCAGATTTTTAAAATTCAAGATGGTGGACACAATAAAGCTGACAAAAATTTCAAAAAATTTCAAAAAATTGGAGGATATGGGTCTTACATGTCGTTGCCTGGATTTCACCACGAGGAGGTGAACACAATAAGCAATGCCTCTTCTTCTTTTTTTTAATTTTTTCATATCAAAATTTTTTTATAAGAAAACCTTTTATAATCAATAATCCAAATACTCAGTATAAGATTCTAACTTATTGAGTCAGATTTTAAAAATTGAAGTTGGCAGATCTAATATGGCTTCCGAAAATTTCAAAAGTTGTTCAATTTCCATGAAAAATTTTATCAAGAGGTTTTTTGGATTGCTGATTACGAATATGTTATCGGCTTTTTTAATTTCAAGATGGCGGATCCAATATGGATGCCAAACATATCAAAAAATGCTTCAATTATCATGAAAATTCCTATAAGAGGGTTTTACGGATCGCTGATTACGATACTGTTATCAGATGTTAAAAATTCAAGATGGTGGATCCAATATAGCTGCCAAAAATTTCAAAAAATTGTTCAATTTTCATGTAATTATGAATAAGGAGGTTATGGGTCGCGTTTCTTAAAAAACATATATTATGTGTCCTTGCCCGGCTTTCACAATGAGGAAGTAAACGCAATAAAGTAGGACTCTTCTTTTTTTTAATTTTTTCAAATTTCAAATTTTTTTTATTTTTATTATTTTTTTTTATAATAAAATCTTTTATAATCAATAATCCAAAAACTTAGTATTAGATTATAACTTATTTATGATAAGTTAAAAAGCAGGGTGTGCATGAATATACAGCGCACATCTTACAGATTTTCTGCGTCCTTGAATCACATTGTTTAAAATTTGAAAATTTTTTTTTGATTCTATTGTTACAGTTTCATTAAATTTACTTATTTTATCCTTTTCATTGCTAGGCCTTAAAATAAATGTTTTAGCTGCTTAGGAATCTCGTTTTTTTTAAATTGAATATCTTCATGAAAATTGAACAATTTTCCGAAATTTTTGGCAGCTGTATTGTATCGACCATCTTGAATTTTTAAAATCTGATGGCAGATTCGTAATCGGTAACCCAAAAAACCCACCTATACAAATTTACATAACAATTGAACAATTTTTGAAATTTTTGGCAGCCATATTGGATCCTCCATCTTGAATTTTGAAAAGGTGATAGCAGATTAACAATCAGCGATCCAAAAAACCATCTTGCACTTATTTTTATTTAAATTTAACAAAAATAGTTGTTGCAGGAAAAAATACCGTGAAAATAAAAAAATTTGAATTTAAGCCGCCATATTAGAAGCCGCCATTTTTAATTTAAAAAAATGAACTACTACATTTTGAAGGCTAAAGTGCATAGACACTTTTAATGCACAAATAAAAAAAATCTATTAAATATTTCGTTTCTCAAATTACATATTAAAAATTTTTTCATTCAACAACTTGTGTTTTTTGTTAAATAAACAAATTAATGAATTAGTGGGTTAATTAAATATTTTTAAAATAGCACAGAGTAGAATTTGATAAGAACCATGTTTATAAAGATCCCTGGACATGTAAAAAAAACAAGGTTTAAGAGAATATCTGATGTTTGGGTGAAAAATTGGATTCTTTATTTTGAAATAAAAAAAAAAAAAATATTTTTCAAATTGTTATGGAACTAAAATCTAATATTGAAAAATTACGAGATAATTCACATTAGGAGTGGTGACAAATCATACTGTTTTTGGATTTCAATTACATAAACAAACTTTTAAAAAATCTCGAATTCTGATAGGATGGTTGCTAAGAATATTGAACTTCCTAACTACTTAATTAAAAACAATAAAATATTCTTATTCACAAATACGAAAACAAGAATTTCACAGTTTTTATGGACAATAGCGATTATAATAATAAAATTGCAAACGGTACTCAATGATTCTAAAATATAAAAAAAAAGAATCTGATCCGATAAACAGTTTAAAGAAATAACGAAACAATTGAAATCGAAGCAATTGTTTAATGATTGATATAATAATGTATAGAATTCCTGAAAATAATACCAACAATCTATCGATCGAATTTTGACGACCACCATAAAGTGCTGCACTTCTAATTTAAATAAAGATCCATCAAAAAAAATTTTTGCACATAAATAAAAAAGAGGAATGAAAAATGAGAATGCAAAGAACCCACTGGCAAAGAAATCATTACATACTCTTCCGGAACCGTTTTTTGAATAATATTTTTTTAAATCCCCAGTTATTTTGAATATTGTATTTTAAACTTGTGACAGAATCTTTAAGAATAAAATGAAAGTTTTGCTTAAAAAATTTAATGGTAATATTGATAGTTGAAATAACTATGCTCAAAGGATAGAATCTTTGTAAATCTTTTTCAAACCATAACATCTGGCAAGAACTGCGTCTTCAGTATTAATAACACTCCATCTTATATATTTTCCTAAAAGTAATTTCTTTCTCCAATTTCTAAGTATTTTGAAAGTTTCTTTTTAATTGTTAAAGCGGATTTTTCTTTAATAAATCAAAATCATCATGATTGGAAAGTAAGCATTCATGCCAATTATATCAGGGTTGCTTTAAAGAAAACCCTTCGTTATCATGAAAACTTTAGAAATTTTACGATCAATATTACATCAATATTATATTTTCAATCATGGTATACAAATTTTCAATGAACAGAAATCTGCTTTTTAAAAAAATTAACATGATTCGAAACATCTTCGATTAAAGTATGCTAAAATTTTCTATTGCAAAAAGTACTGTAAAAGACAAAACCTCAAAATTTGTTATGCAAGAACAATATTTGTTTAGGTAAAACATAATTTCTTCTACATCAAATCAAAAACTTGTTTGAATAATGCTGCATCCTTATTTTTGATTAAATCAGTACAACCAATTCCAGTCTAACTAAAATTTATGTTTACCCCAAAATACATCAAACAGATTAGCCGCTTGGATCAGTAGTTTCTTTCAAGAACACTCCGACTTATGTTTTAGCAGGAACACTTATTAAAATAATCTCTGATCCCTTACCTGCCTATAGATATAACCTAAAAATACATTAGCTTTTAAATAAAGTTTTAACAATGTAAAAGTTCTTGATAATTACATCATATCGTCTCTTGATATCACATCGATAATTACCAACATCCGTTTAGGTTTGATGTTAAATAATATAGAAGACAGATAGTGTTTTCTTAGTCATTCTACTCAGGCAAAAACTTTTTGATGAATTCAATGATGTTGATGAATGCAAAAAATGTATTGAACTTTCAATAGAACCTAAAATTTTGAAATTCGATAATATTCGTCATAAAAAATTTTACTTCATCCCTATAGGCTCTCAAACAAAAACATATTTTTCAATTGTTGTACACGTAGCATCTAATGCTACAGAAGATAGTGTCTTTGGATTCTAATTAGATAGAGCAACCTAAATAAATTTTGGATTCTGAGAGGATTATTGCTAAGGATAGTAGGTTTACTTATTGCTTTATTCAATATAAAAAAGGCATTATGATTACCAAAGCGTACAATGGAATGTAGACAATAGCGATTGTAAGAATAAACTAGCAACTTCAATAAACAATTTTAGCACATATATCAAATTAGATTATGATCCGATAAAAACTTTAAAGAAATTACAAAACGAAACGATTATTCTGATCAGCAGTTGGAGGATTAATATGGTCTCGATCCCAATATTGTTAGAACGTACCTAATTGCAACTAGTTCAAACCTAACTAGATGTTATGGGTAGCACAAGATAAATAAACCAGATTGAACGCTTAGACAAGTAGCATCTTTTATGAAAACTAAAACGTATATCAAAACAAAAACTCTTAGCTAAATAATCTTTGATTCTTTGCCTGCATTTAGATATACTGTTAAAAATTCATTAGATTTCAAAAAACGTATCAGCAATACAAGAGTTGTAAAGACAAAATGAAAAGGTGCTAACTATCTTGGCGAACTATCGAAACTTCAAAATATCATACAAATTTTGTCATACATTTGGTTTCTCCGAGATGAAATCTTGTCATTTTGACAAGTCATCACAGCTTCTCTTGACGTCCCATTGTTATTTACTAACATCCCTTCGGATTTGATGATTAAGAATATAGAAGACAAATGGTGTTTTATTAGTCATTCTACTCAGACATCTTGAGATGAATTCAAAAAATGTATTTTACTTTCAAAAGAATCTAAAAGTTTGAAATTTCATAATATTCGTCATAAAAAATCTTACATTGCCCCGATAAGCTCTCAAACAAAAACATATTTTTCAATTGTTGTACACGTAGAATCTAATTCTACAGAAGATAGTGTCTTTGGCTTCTAATTACATAGAGCAACCTACATAAGTTTTGATTTCCGACAGGATTATTGCTGAGGATATTAAGTTTTCAAAGTGTTTTATTAATTATAAAAAAGGTATTATGATTACCAAAACCGACAATGGAATGTTACGGTTTTGATAGACAATAGCGATTGTGAGAATAAACTGGCAACTTCAATTAACAAAACAAAACGATAATTCTGTTTAGCAGTTGGAGGATAATTATGGTCTCGATTCCAATATTGTCAGAAAACACCTAATTGCAACAAGTTCAAACCTTACTAGATTTAATGGGTAGCACAAGATAAATAAACCAGATTGGACGCTTAGACAAGTAGCATCTTTTATGAAAACTAAAACGTATATCAAAACAAACACTCTTAGCTAAATAATCTTTAATTCTTTGTCTGCATTTAGATATACTGTTGAAAATTCATTAGATTAAAAAAACGTATCAGCAAAATAAAACTTCTAAAGACAAAATGAAAAGGTGCTAACTATCTTGGCGAACTCCCGAAACTTTAAAATGTCATACAAATTCTATTGTAGACGTTACCGCCCTCAACTTTGTAGTACTTTTTCTTTTGGTCTCTAGGAGATTGCACTTTTTCATTTGGTTTCTCCGAGATAAAATCTTGTCATTGGGACAAGTCATCATGGCTTCTCTTCAAGTCACCTCGTTATTTAGTAACATCCCTTCGGATTTGATGATAAAGAATATAGAAGACAAATGGTTTTTTATTAGTCACTCTATTGAGATATCCTTACATGAATTAAAAAAGTATTTGACAATCATTAGCTTCTACCATTTTCAAATTTAAAGTTCTTAATAAACAATCTTTCGGGACCTTAATGGGGCCTCCCACAACTCAAAGAAATTTCTTCTTGTATCAAAAGAATGCTTCTAGATACAAATCGAATTTCCTCTTTTTGAACTGAAAAATAATTTAATTAGTCTCAACAAGAATATTTTTGCAGCAAACATTACACTTTTGCAACAAACTTCACCTAATCGTGTAGCCAAATATCCCTATTTGTTTTTTGAAAAAAAGTTAAAGTAGTACAAAACAAAACCTAATGCCTTCTCAAAAATAAATTTAAAATTATAGCTTCTGTTTATTATCATGGAACAATAAAAAACAATAGCCTCGCTGCCTTAGACCCGTGTCATTACCTTCAGCTGAAAATCTAACAATTTTCTGCAGAAATGGTTAAAACAGTTGATATTTAGTGCAAACATTACACTCTTGCAACAAACTTCACCTAATCGTGTAGCCAAACATTCATATTTGTTTTACAAAAAAACTTCAAGTAGTACAAAACAAAACCTAATGCCTTCTCAAAAATAAATTAAAAATGCTAGCTTCTGCTTATTAACATGAAACAATAACAAACAATAGTCTAGCTGCCTTAGACCGTTGTCACTACCTCCAGCTAATAATTTTCTGCAGAAATGGTTAAAACAGTTGACATTCAGAGAATGTTCAACTGGTAACTGAAATTGTAAACGGGTAAGCGACGCGAAAAGGATGGTGAGTCATTTAAAAATGTGCTTAAATAATAGAAAATTTTCTTTTCAAAGAGACGAGTCTTAATGGCGGAAAGTTGAGCTTTCGAGGGAAAAGAAACTTCAAAGGCGCGCGAAGTTTCGCAGCGAGCGCTGAAACCGATGTATAGGAAAGGTGCATTACTGTCTGTAATTATGGAGCTCGGTCTCACCTACATACCTAAATATGTATGCGTATTTCATCCAACTTGGACTTGAAGGTGGAAGTGCCAATTAAGAATTACGACTGCAGACTCAAAATGAAATCCCGGTCTTTAACGCCCGGATTTCTCTTCCGCTTTTCGGCTCTATTATCAGAGCCAATTGGATTGAGTGCGAGACGATTCGATGAACAATTAATCCACCACTGATTCCCAACAATTTTTTTCAAATTGACTGATAAATAATAAATGTTTAGTGATAAACAAAGTTTCTTGTTGTGAAAAGTTAAGATTAGTTCTACATTTTTGAAAATGAATCCGCTCTAAGGAATAGAAGCTACACTCTAAATTTAAATCATTCTCATTTTGAATGATTAAATTAATCCAGCATGCTGCCATTAAATGATTGATTCTTATTTCTCTGCTATACAAAATCGGACAATTATTTCTGAATTAAAATTCTGCATTGAATTTCTTAATTTTAATATAGGCTCTAACTAGTTAACACATTCAAAAAATTAGCATTATATCGATGAAAAAGACTGCTTTAATTTGTCAATGTTATTGGTTGTGTAATTGAAATTGATTAAATTTGTTCAACTTTTTTCGTAGAATATAATTTTCTTGGCTTAAAAACCATTTGTTTGGTTAAAGATCTTTTTCTTTAAAACATTTAATTATTTCTTTCAAAATTTAATTATTATTATGTCTTAAAATATTAAATTATTACATTTTTATTGTAGAAAATAATCTTCTTGGCTTAACATTCATTTGTTTAATTCAAGGTCTTTTTCTTTTATAACTTGGATTAAATTTTACCTACTTTGTTGAAAATTCAACTATTTGGTTATGTGTTCGTCTTTTTTGGTAAAAAAATATTCTTCTTGGTTAAAAAATTAAATATTCTATTAAAAATTAATTTACGTTATTGAAAATTAACCAATTTTGTTAATAGGCATCCTTTTTGTTTGAAAAGACAAAATTTTCGTTAAAAATGTAATTGTTTAGCTGGAACTTAGGTTTCTTCATTAAAAACTTATCAATATCATAAAAAACTATACTTTCTAGTTCAAAAGTCCAAAGTTTGGTAAAAAATGTTTTTTTATTAAAAATTAAATTACTTGTTAAAAAATTAATCTATTTCATAGCAAATTAATTAATATTTTATTGAATATTTTACTACTCTGTTTAAAATTAATATTTTGTTAAAGATTCATTATTTTAGATGCAAATTTCTGGAAAACTAATTTTTTACTAAACTTTTAAGCCTTTTGTTAGTTTTTATAAATAAATTTTTTCAGTTAAATATTTGAATATTTATTTAAACTATCATTTTTTAATTATTTTTTTATTGGTAGAAAATAAATCTTGGTTCAAAAATTTGTTTTTTTTTGTAGAAAACTTATATTTTTGGCACTAAATTCATCTTCTTAATTGAAATTTTTTTACTAGGATAAAAGTTTAATTAATTCGTTAAAAAATTCCTTTTATTTTTAAGGATCAATTGTTTTATTTAAACATTTATTTCTTTAGTTGAAAGTTTACCTTTTTTCTGAAAATGCGTTTTTTCCTCGTTGAAAATTAGTTTTTTTAACTAAAAGTTTAACCATTCCAATTTTTGATAAAAATTGATCTATTTTTGTTAAAAATCAATCATTTGGTTTTAAATTTATGTGTTTTCTTGAAAGTTTGTCTTTCTTGATGAAAAATTAGTCTGCTTACCGCAGAATTATTTTTGCTTCTTAAAAAATTTACTATTTGGTTAAAAATTAAAGTGGTGTGTTCAAAATATATTCTATTGGTAAAAAATTAATTTTTTTGATTTAAAACTGATCTTTTTTAGATAAAAATGTACCCATTTTGCACAATAATTCATTTGTGTATTGGTAAAAAATAAATGTTTCTTTAACTTAAAAAACTTAAGTTTTTCGTTAACAATTCTTGTATTTTGTTGAAATCCCGTCTTTTTGGAAGAAAGTCGATTCTTTTTATATAATAATTTAACAATTCTATTCAGAAATTAGTTTTTTATTGGCTAAAAAAAAATTTTTTTCACTGGAAAATTAAACGTTTTAGTTAACACTTATTCTTTTTTTTTTAATTCGTCGTTTTCTTTAGAAAATAATTCTTGCTGATTAAAAATTTACCTTTTTAGCTAAAAATTAAATAAAAAAATTGATTTATGAGTGAGAAAAATGTGTTATTGACCTTAGTTGATATTTTAATTCAATAATTATTAAACAGGGATTAATTTGAAAAAAAATTTATTTGTATAAACTGTTTTTCTTATAGAAAAATTAAAAATATGTTTTTAACTGATTAGCAATTGCACAAAAATGATAAAAATTAAATATTTTTTGTTGTTAGTAATAAAAATTATGGACATGAATATTAGAAATTAATTCCTCAATGGGTCTGAAAAGTAGCTTTTTCTATTTAATTAATTGTATTGCCAAGTTGTGCATTTTCTTATAACAATTCCTATAAAAAGAAAAATTATTGTTTTTTGATAAGGTGTCATACCGCATCCTTCTCAAGGCAAATAAAAAATTTAAAAATGCAAGCCAACAGGAAAAGCTCTATATTTTTTTTGTGGTTGGAAAAAAAAGAAAGAAAAAAAATTATTTATGGATGAGAATTTAAAAAGAAAAAGAGAGGGAAGGGGATTTGGATGGTTGCCTTCTTATTTTTTCTTTTCTCTTTTTTCAAGGGCAGAAATTCTTTTTATTTTCTTTTTTAGGGAAGAAGACAATTTTTTTCAGATTGTAATAGGAACAATGTATGCTGATTGTCCAAATTTAATCGTTGGATTCTTGATTTTATTTTCAGGAAATTCTGCTCAATTACTTGATTATTGGACGGTAATTAGGATTTTAAATTTGATTTTAATCTCATTTAGGATTCTTCAATTTTAAAATTATATTATATACGATACTGTCGGAAATTATGAAATTGATTGATGCAAGCACTATTAAAAATCACTGCTGGCTTTACACCACGATAACTGAGCAAAAAAAAATGATAGAGCATTTTTTTAAAAACAGTTATGAAGCCTATGAAATTCCACGTCGAGTATCGTCAAACAGGTTCTTTTTTGATCTGCTGAAGAGAATACAGCACGTGATAAGTTTAAAAAAAATTCTAGATTTTCTAAAATTTTTTACATCGACTTCAACTTTTATCATTACCTAGGAAAATTGTTGCCTGATTGAAAAAAAATAAAGCACACAATATTTTTGTAAAATTGTATTTTACAATTTAAAATTAATTTTGTTCGCTTTTATTTTTGATTTAAAAATTTTATTGGTTTTAATTGAAAAACCTCGGTTTTAATTAAAAATGATTGATTGATAGATAAATAGAAAATTATCCACTGTATTGGTCATACGTACCTGAAACAGAAAATAAATGAACCTCTTATTAATTAGTAAAATATATATTTTTTAATTCTATTCAAAATATTTTTAGGATATCTAGTCAAATTCTGAAGAAAATTCTCTGAAAAATCCAGGTTTTTTCCAAATACCTCTAGATTTTTTCAGATATAATAGTTCCCAACGAAAAAAAAAATTATGTTTGTCATTTAAAAATGTTTTTTTTTAAATTAAATAAATTGATTCACCATTAGTTTTTTAATAGATAGCGGATTGTTTATAAATTTTTAAAATCAATATCAATAAACTAAATCGAAAACAGTTA
>JAAAKG020040050.1:0-19061 GCA_010014905.2 Druon quercuslanigerum
CTACGCCCTCGCTCCCCCCCTTCATTCTTACCCCCCCCCCCCCCCCCTTATTCCGGTTCTTATACTTAATATTCATTTTCTAAGCATTCATTTAAATTCAACTTCCGGATTTCAGTTACATTTTATAGAAATAGTACTGCGTGCGGATCAGCCTTGGCAGTCTGAACTGATGTTCCCAGGATCCCACCATCTTCGTTTGGATCAATCATTACCAAATGATCGTTAGTGGGCTCAATTTCGTCTTCGCCAAGCTGATAATTCTTCTCAGACGTTCCATCTCGGAAACACTCGTTCTCATCTGCACTAAGTTGATCATCATCTCGCATATCTAATTCTTCTTGTTCCAACCATGGGGTTCAAAGAGTAACATGTGCAGTACTGACATAACGACACCCGGATTTATCTACTCTTAGGTCTGTTACTCCGTAAGTGTCAACAGGGGAAATTTTCTAAATAACAAGCGGACCTCGATATTTTCGTTGAAGTCTAGTGGAATTGCCTGTGGATACTGAATTTACCCTTATCGCCACCACATCTCCAATTTGGTAGTAAATATTCCAATAACGGTTTTGATCATAGCGCTGCTTAAACTTCTCTTGTTTGGAAAAAATTCTCTGTCGTGCTGTTTCGCGAAAAATAGTCGGATCCTGGTAGTCTTCATGCTCAGTGTAGTTTCTCAAAACACCCTTGTCATGTTGTGGAAAGTACTCATACAATAACTCGAATGGGCTTTTGTCCGTTGTTTTATTGACTGATTCATTGAGATCTCGGGCAATAACCTTTAGATTACAATGCCAATCACGTCCTTTGTCTTTTTGTAGGTTTGCTTGTATAATTGGGATCAGGACATGGTTCACCCTCTCCCATTTGTCTGTTGGCTTGTGCATGGCGCGGGGAATATAAGGAATGTTTAATCCCATGTTTAGTACAGAAGTCAGCGAACTTATCGGAGGTGAAGCAAGTTCCGCGGTCAGTAATCACTCGTTCAGGGGCTTCAAAGTCCAATACAAGTTCTTCTAAGCACTCTACAGCTCCATCAGCTGCTGTGTTCTTTGTTGGTTCCAGACGGACATATTTTGGGATTATATAGTATAGTTATATAGTATAGTTATATAGTTGTATAGTTATATAGTATAGTTTGGGATTTACAGATGAATAACTACAGAATAGAAGAAAAATATGGAGAAGCTTTTCAAGAACATATTTTGACCTTAAAAATTCAGGTTAAATTTAACATTTTTTGACAACATTTTGTATTTTTTAAGACATTGAATTGAATATGGCGGACAAAAATTGGCAAACCAAACCGACAAGACTGAAAAGTACTGTACGGATTTTTCCGGGCTGCTGATTTCGAATCTAGCGTCATGATGTCAAAATCCATAATGCAATATCCAATATGGCAGAACAAAATTGTAAACGTACAACCGACTTTATTCAGTATCGCTATTCGGTAACTTTCATGTCACTGATTTTAAGCCTAAAGTCCATATTTTTAAATTTGAAACAGCGGTCCCAAGGTGGGCCGATATAATCGATTTTATGTGACTATGCACGGTAAAAATTAAAAAAACCTTAACTAAACTTTAAATTTATTTAAAGGATTTCGATTCATGTTTGCTTCTTTTATTTAAATGCTTATTACGCTTCGACCCCGTGCTAAAGTAATGAACGTATAAGTGGCAATCACAGTAAGCAATAAAGCTTGAAAGTGGTATAAGTGCCAAAGCTTGATACAACAAAAGGACGTAAACTCCAAAGTTTGGTATTCTAATAGGTCATAAGCTCCAATGTTTGAAATTGCCAAACGGCTAATGTGCCAATGTTGGCACAGTAAAAGAGCATAACTACCAATGTGTAAAACTCCAAAAAGTCATACACTCTAAAGTTTGGAATTCCAAAACGGTACAAGAGCCAATGTTTGGAATTCAAAGTTTGGCACAACAAAAGGAAATTATTACCAAAGATTGGCACAATAAAAGAGCACAGGTAAGAAAATGTGGAACTGCAAATGGACATAAACTTCAAACTTTAGAATTCCAAAGTTGAGAATTCCAGAACGGCATAAAAGCCAAAGTTTGGAATTTCAAAAGGGCGTAACTGACAATGTTTGGAACTCCAAAAGCGCATTAAGGGTCCGTTCGTAATATACGTATAGAAAAAGCATCAGAAGGGCATAAGTTCAAAAATTATACAGTCAAAAAGGGCATAAATGCCAAAGATTAAAACTACAAAAGGGCAAAGTGTCAAAGTTGGAAATTCGAAAAGGTCATTGGTGTCAAGTTTTGAACTTCTCAGGGACATCAACGCTTAGAACTGCCAAAGTTTTGTACTCCAGAAGGACTTAAGCCCAAAGTTTGGAATTCTAAAAGGGCTTAAGCAACAAAGTTGGGCACATTAAAAGAGCATAAGTGCCAAAGTTTAGAATTTCAAAGCGCCAAAGTTTGAAACTGAAAGAGGGGGTAAACGTCAAATTTTGGCTCAACAAAAAGGCATAGTGCCAAAGGTTAGATTTCTAAAAGGGTTGATGTATCAATGTAAAACAGTCCAGCTTTTTGCCGATAATTCTTGAGGCAATAAATATATCACCCAACAACCACGAGAAACTTTAATACTAGTGTTAATTAGTTATTTTGAGAACCAATTATAGAGTACGCTACACGAACTACAAAAATAACTGCGTTATTATGTAATTTGATATCATAATAAGAAGTTCTCAGAAGACATTCTGAAATTTTAAGTCTTACATTTGTTAAAGTAAGTGTAATTGAATATCCATCAATTCTTAATGTATATAATCAAAATAATGTTTTTTAGATTTTTTTAATAGATACATTTTTAAGATGTATAAATAAAAGTTCCTAAATATTTATAATTTTGAGTATCATATATCAAGTTTTCAATTCTAAATCTTCCAAATTGAAGAAGTTTCTAATGTAAGACATAAAATTACAGATTTTTACATTCTCATCCATAATGAGAAGGTATTAGTTTGATGTAAAAAATGAATTTCGCGGTTTTCATCAAATGTCGACGTTTTGAGGCCTCCTGAGTCAGAAAAAGTTTTTCCGACGGTATCTACCTGTCTGTCGTCATGTTTGTCATCTCTATATCGGATAACATTCGAAAGACGACTCGAATTTGATTATGCTTAGACCTATATTTTGAGGGACCAAAAAGAAATATCGCGTTCGTTAACCGGCCAAATTGGATAAAGTTTCAAAGAGTGAGAAATTTAAACAAAATTTTGAGACAACTTTTTTTCAAGATTAAAAGTTTTTATTCAGCTATATTTATAGTTAACAAACACAAGAACAATTATGTCCTATGACTTTTGAAGCCAAAAAAAGCGTAATATGGAATAAAGTCAAGAAAAGAAAAACATTCCTTTCTGAAGGCGCTATTAGATTATCATAACAATTTTTTGAATTTTGTTACAAAAATCTAAACTTCTAATTTTGATCGCACAAAAAATAATGAAGTATTACATTTTCTCATCCATAATGAGATGGTATTAGTGTGATGTAAAAACTGACTTTCGCGGATTTCATCAAATTATTATATTTTGGACACCTAGTTATAGTACACAAACATACGAACAATTGATCCTAATGATTTTTTTTTTTTTATAAAATTAAAATGACCAAAGTTATAGCATTTTCAAAATCCTAAAAACCAAACGATAATGAAAATTCGATGTTAAAAAAGCCTGATATGGAAAATAGGCAAGAGAAGAAAAACGCTCATTTTTGAAAGTCCCAAAAGATTATCATAAAAATACATAATTCATAATCATAAAAAATTGTTTGAAAAACTAATCAAAAAGCCATAACTCCATTTTTTGTTTAATGAAAGCAATATACGAGAATAAATGAGATAAAATTTATTAAAACAAAAAAGATATAAACATTTTTTATGAATAGTTTTTTGATAGGATGCGTATTTTTACAAGTTTTGAAAAAAAAATAATACACAAAAGTTCTTTAACAAAAATGTAAATGCAAATTCATTATGAATAATTTTTAGACACAACGAGTAGATTTTCTTTTAATCGTAAAGAAGAAGATATAAAAAAGTTATAAAAACGAGGTGATAAGAATAAGCAGATTTCAATTTCCATGCATTATATGAATCGTAATGACATAAATTTATGGAAATAATATATTTTCTAGAGCAGCTATAAATAAAATTTAGTGCAAAATAAGAAACAAATATTGAAGCAATAATCAGGAATACAGCTTGTACTTTATTTTACAATATCTGAATAAGCAATTCCAGTCATAAAAAATGTATTGAATTTGGTATAAAAGTGTTGAACACATTGTAGGAAAGTTGACGTTTTGGACAAAATGGAGTGGGAAGGACGCGATACGTCATTAGAATGTGTCAGAAATGCAAAGACCGAGCGCGAAGGGCGAGAACCAACAGTCGCGCACTCTGGGTGCGCTTAAACTTGTGAACGAAGAACGTTTAACAACGGAGAATTCGCCATCACCAAATTTCAGTGGTCGATGTTTTGAGCTTTAATTTTAAAAGGTCTGTGGATGAATGTGGGACAGATACAAAGACCGAGCGCGTAGCGTGAGGTAAATACATAATAGTTGTGTGAATAAGAATTCCTCACTTATATGATTTATAGGATCAAAATCAAGTTTCCAGTTCTAAATCGTCCAAATTGAAGAACTTCCAAATATTAATCATCAAAATTAGAGAATTTTTAATTTTAAAGCTTAAGAGTTGCTTAACTTTGAATTGAAAATTTTACAAATTAAAATCACTCTAATTTTAAATCTTTATTATTCAAATTTCTAAAAAAATTTAGAGTTACAATAGAAATTTCTCAAATTTTGAAACATTAGAATTGCAAATTATTCAATTTTCAACATTTATATTTTAAAGGTATGTATTTGTGAACGTTTTTCTGGAATACACTGTAAAAAGGGGTTGAAAATTACCGCATTAATCAATGGTCATATAAATACCAGTGATTAACGTGGTCATTTTACTGCAATTGTTGAAAATTAATGTGATACTTTAAATTCGCATGCAGACAGAAAAATTCCCGTAACGAGTTTTTTACGTTCCTCTTGTGAAATTCAACTGTCAATGTAAAATGGCTGAGGCCATCTCGTGACAAAGGCACGCATATCTCGCATAACCTCAAAATTGACATAAGATTATAACTGTTCAATTTTCTGAAAGATTTTTTTGCTCTCTACAGAATATATACAGGTATGACAATATGAATTTATCCCTACTTTATGTATAGACTGAACGGATGAAGTACTTAAAATATATTACATTCTATACTAAAAATGCGCTGTTGTGTTGTCAAGTGACACCCGCCCGCTAATTTATTTTTCTCTGCAGTGGTGTTACAAAATTCTGGTGAAATTTCGATTATTCTGTTTTTTTATACTTTGCATGCGAATTACATTACAGTACATTTTGTGATTTTAATGAAACCTGGTAAAATTGCATGATAATATCAGTTATAATATGTTTGAAATTTACTACGTTAATCACTGGTATTTTTATGAATAATATGTCAAATTTTTAAGCAACATGTGATTGTAAAAGTTTTATAAACATTGAAATAAAATTAGATTAATCCCTTTATAGGTAATCATCTACAATATTTATATTTATAGGTGCAAGAGGAAGTTAGGAAGGTTAATAAACTCGACAATAAAAATCCTAAAACACTTAATAATGGCACAAATAGTGGAGCTCCTCAGAGTGGTGGTGTTATGATTGTTACTGGAGTAGCTAAACGAAAAGTTCAAAAACATAAAGGTGAATTAATCGAGCAAAATCAAGATGGCTTAGAATATTCTAGTGAAGAAGAAGGAGAAAACCTTCACGAAACAGCAGCTGGCATTGCAAACAAGCAAAAAAGGGAACTTGCTAAAGTAGATCATACGACAACGGAGTATCAGACATTTAGAAAATCATTTTACGTTGAGGTTCCAGAAATAGGTAAGAAGATATTTGGATTATTATTATTTTTTATGTTTAACGTATACAATTAATTTAAGAAGCGGACGGTAATCTAAGCGCACGGCAAAGCAGCCGATTAAACGGTCATTTTTTGGGTATCATAAATATCACTTAGAACTTTTTATTTTATTCAGTTTTTATAGCAAATATCTCCTACCTATGCTTACCCGTAATGAGCCTGGAGTGTTCCTTTAGTTTTAAAAACTTTACTAACGGTAGCTGACATTTAGATTCTTCATGTATTAATTTAAGTTGTTTGGATTTCTTTCTTTAGATTAATAATTTAATATTTAAGCATAAGTATTGAGTTTAGATGTCAGCATTTGAAAATCCACTTACCGTTATTTATTTAAAATTATTAATAAGACGTCAAAACGTTAAGTATTTCCTGCTCTTGAACGCACTTTTTAATACTCTGTTAAGTCAATTTTCTATTCTTTGATATTGATTCTGAATGTATTACAGCTATCATTTCATAAAATCTAATTTGAAATTTGTAATAGTTCACATGCTCCTTTTGTATAGAATATACCTGATGAAGACAACGCTCCGTTGCCGAAACTTTGCATTATTATTAAACGAATAAAGTCTGGAAGAGTGGTTCGAAAATCGAAAAAAGGTTTTATCTCAAATTTAACCAAGTAGATTTTCATCAAACCTCCACGTTTGAAGACCCCGTGAGTCAGAAAAAACTATTTTTATGAAGGTCTCTGTAGTTTTTAGTATATTGTAGGCTCGGTAAATTTCGAAGGACCGATAAGATTGTATTGAACTTTGGCACACTTTTTTAAGGCCTAAAAAGAAAGTAGAGTATGTTCACTAGACATTTTTCATCAACATTTCTGGTTTTATTCATGGAGAATGCTTATCAATACAAAAAATTCAAATTTCCAGAAAAATTATACGAGGTACGGAAAAATATTGAGATGCAAAATTATCTAATAAATAAAATTTCTTATTTGATAAATAATTAATAATTAATTCGAAACTAAAATATCATATAGTTCTGTAAAAGAAATTAACTGTCATTTTAATGAACATTAAACAAAAGCTATGTAAGAAAATGTGTTTACGGGTGTGTATACGTGTACAAGGTGTCCCACTACCTATACAACTTCTTGTACTATGTGAAAATGTACAGAAGTAAACTAAAAATACCTCTAGAAAAAAATATGCAAAACTTAGTTTATGCACAAAGGAGCTACAAAGTTGGGTGTTATCGACCAACGAGGGGCGGCTTGATTTTGTGATCTACGTATATACTTACCTTTTACGCTTAACGCTGAAGTTAAAGTAGGAACGTTGGAACGAGAAAAGCATTTCTTATGAGGTATTTGAGACTGCTTAATTAAAACTGGCGAATCAAAGCCAAATAGCAACGCTTTGTGTTTATTTTGTTGTCTGAGCTCTTTTATTTATTTTATTTATTTATTGCGTTAGGATGGAAGCGTTGGCATAAAAGGAGAATTCTGTAAAAGGTACTTTAGAGTGCATTACATAAACTGGTTGATCAGAACCAAATTGCTTTTTTGCCATGAGGATTTTTTGATCAGGAGAGCATAAACTAATAAATATCAGAAACTTTTAAAATTCCCCGGGACCTTTTTTACAATGTATTTGATGGGGGCTCCTTTTATACAAAATTTAAATAAGAGTTTCAAAGAATCTTGGCCTTTATGAAACTTAGCAAACTTTCTTTCATGAAAATTTGGTAGCAAAATAAAAAAAGCATATTTACTAACAAGGAAAATCACCCTTTCCGATTCCTATCAGAATGTCTGTTTCCTAACTTGTTACAAAATTAACAAACAAAAAAAGTTGCGAAACCTAGGCAGCTTTGTTCCAGCAAAATTTACTACGAGAATATAAATAGCAAAACACTATTTCCAAGTACAAAAAGCACTCTTTCCCACACAAGGTTTCTGTTGCCTAATTTATAACAAAACTAACAAAAGACTAAACAATAGTGAAAACCAGCAAACTTGTCGTCTTGAAAAATGCTTAACAGAATGTACAAAAACATTATTCATGCAAACGGAAATGGTGCATTATTTCCTGAAAATTTAAGGAAATTGCAATACTTTCGTCAATTCTGTGATATTTAGCCATTTTTTAAATAGCTAAATGTTGGTCGTCAAATAGGGACCTTATCCAAAGTATTCCTAAGCGAAAAACTACCCAAAAATGGATTAAAAAATAAATTTGAATTATGCGACCGGAAGTGATGCAGTATTTTTTGAAAGTGATGTTTTCATTGAAAAAGTAGAGCATATATTTGGAAATAACGATCTTAATGTTTCTTTTCCAAATCACGGTATAGCTAGCTCAGCCAGCACGGAGTGGCAGTTGAACGTGAGACTGGTCCAAGCTTGGTGAAGTCCTATGGGGAAAAACGACACCATCACGAACTAGAGTGCGCGGGCCAAGAGGCAGTGAGGGGTACAAAAAGAGTTCACTAGCCGACACAGGTGGTGTTAGTTCAGTTCTAAAATTAGGTTGCGGGGTGCAGAGGGAGCAGTGGCCAGATGCATTGCCACCATACTGCTCAGTAGGATTGTAATCGGTGGAAAGAACGCTAAACAAAGCTCGACAAACAGATTTAATGCTTTCTCGATGATTCATTATAATAAAAAGGAGGCATTTCTGTTTATAGTCGTATGCAAAACTGCGAATCTTTCGAACGTTTCGTGAACATTTCAGTTTACTTCTTCAGGGCTTTGCTTCACTTACTTCTCCAGGGCTTTGCTTCACTTTCTTCTCAGGCTCCCTTCTCCAGGTTTACCCCAAAGAAGTGAACTGCAATGTTCACGAAACGTCGGCATGATTCATAATCTTGCACACGATTGAAATCGAAAACACCTCCTTTTTATTATAAAGCTTTACTAGTGCAGCCGATTATATTTAATCAGAAGTATTTAATAAAATAGTAAAATATTGGCGCATACAAACAAGATATACATGTACATCTGCACTAACACATGGATGCTGACTTAGTTGCTCTGCCCGACGTAGATGGCGCTAGTTGACCTAGCATAGACTGGCCGTAGTCGGTTCTTTAGTCGTGTCTCGAGACTCATCGTGAGTTCTGGTTTTCTGCTCCTGACGAGAGCAGTCTCGAAGTTTCAAGTGACAGGTTTTGTGTGTGTAGGCCTTTCACTCAACAAGATAGGGATATTAGCAAGTGAGTAAGGTGTGTTTTCTCTTGGCTAGTTCAAGAAAAATTGTAACTTGCTTTGCTTGAGATTGAATTCTTGTTTTTTTGTCTAACTTTCCTTTTCTCATATTTTTTTTAAACAAATGAAGAATCACTCCCCTCTGGTGAGTGATCGTGATTTCGCCCTGGCTTCGTAAGCTAGTTTGCTTTCCAAAATTCAAATTATTAATATTAAATATTAAAATAAATGCAAATAATAATGTCTATAAAAAATTCATATACTTAAAAAAATTCAACTTGTTTTTAAAGTTTGAGCCAATACCTTACAAATGCAATTGGCTTTGTCAACTGGTAACTATATTCTTTTATAAATAAAAGTTAGAAAATAATAAATAAAAAATGGTGAAAAATGAAGGAAAAGAATGTTACCAACATTATTTTTTCTGTATAAATACTTATTTCACATGTACAAACAAACTTTTTTTCTTTTTGGAGTTTTCTTCTATAATGCATATATTCCGAAATATTTCCGAATTCATTACTTTAAAACCGCTCAATAAAGAAGTGTCAGCTTGGGCGTATTTTAAAGAAAATACAATTACGCATTTATTTCATTTTGAATACATGGGTGAATGAGTGATTCTCAACGAGGCGGCCCCTTTGGAGAGTGTTACTTCTGAGAAAAAAAGTTATTCGAAATGACTGCAATTTTTTTTATCTTATAGTAGTAACTTTTAGGTAACGGAAAATAAGCGTGACCGCGAAAAAAATGCATAAATTAATATTAAAAAATTATAACAATGTTGGGAATGGCTCACATATTCTGAGCGTAGTTATATTCAGTATAAATTATGTTTGTCTTGTAATTCCCTGATAAATAAATAATAATAATAATAATAGTAATAATAATGCGTTGCAAATGAATATTTATTATTAATAAATAATCATATGTATAATATCAATTCTAGAAACAAAATCGCGTGCAATAATATGATCTAGATAAGATTCATTGACTCATTAATTGTATTCTATATTTTATTTTTGGACGCTTTCCTTTGTATTTCTTTTCGTTGTCAACATTAGACTCAGTACATTGTGACCTTTTCCTCGTTCTTATTCTCTTTTCTGTTTTGCCAGTCATTTTTTAGATCGAGATTTAGCCTAAATAAATTTATAAGGAAAAATATTTTGGTTCATATGTCTATTGTAGCTGAGAAATAAAAATGAGTTTTTTTTTTATTATAATAAATTTTACTCTTTTATATCTAGATATCAGATGAAAATCGCGATTATGTGTGTGATACTTATAAAAAGGATACTGGCTGCACATAATAATAATGTCATGTATTTGAAGTGCGAGGAATGCTAACGCTCCGCGCTCCCGACACTGAGATTACGGCTAACCTCGAAACTCGGACTGGGACCGACAGGACATCTCGCGCACGAAAAATTTAATTATATTTCATGTTTGTGTGTATAAAAAATAAGTTTATAAATTTATTAATAATCAATGTCTACACATTTTTACTTCGAGTAACAATTCTCACTCAATATTACATTGATTTTAATATTTTTTTCTTATATGAAAACCAATTAAATATGTGTGGGACCGTCAGGACATGAAAGCGAATGACAACTTGGACATTTTTTGTAATAATCAATGAAAAAAGAATTGAAGTTACAAAACCTATTTTTTATAGTATTATTCTTACTAATGATATAATTTAGGTTGCAGAGAGATAAATAACGGTAATAGTAGTTAAAGTAGATAAAATCCGAGAAAACTGGTACTGGGAACACGGGACCGACGCGACAGCACCATTTTTATGGTTTTTTCTTTTCAGATACAATTAGAAGTAATCAAGTTCATCTAAATAAGGGAGGTTGTTCTTAATATTGAGCTCCTATTATGAGAATGTTTTGCATTGCCCATCTCTTCATTATTCATGGATTACAGTGCTTGGGAACAAAATGACCGACTTTTTGAGAATCACCCTTATATGATTTATCTTATAATTATTGAAAGATTTTATTTAATTTTAAATAAAAATAAAGATTGCGAACAGCAATGATTCTCTGATTCTCTGATAATTTTGCACCTCCGATAGTACCTGTAACAATACCAATTTCTTTAACCGAATACTTTTGGTACCGTCGTTAAGCTCCCTTTTTCTCTTCCTTTTCTTTCTTCTTGGCAGTAATGTTGTAGTCAGCCGGAACTGAGAATTCGATCACAAATATAGTTCGTTTTTCGAACTCCTGGAGAACGATGTCAGTCCTCGAGTGAGCAGCGGAGACTGCTGTTCGAAAATCGTGCTTCCAGAAAATTTGACTCTTTTCGATTTGGACAATTGCCTCTATCTCAGTTGGGGTGTTTGTCAGAAAAGGGTCGCGGCCAACGCTGTAAAAGCGACAAAGATGGAAATAAAGCACTCTTAGGGCCGCATTGTGCGTGGAGAGACGTCGTTCCCTCGTGAGTGGGACACCCAGATAGTATGTGTTCTAAATACTTAGCGTGTACATGATACGCTCTCCACTAGCACTGGGAATGTACTAAGCTGGAAATGTCACTATCCTAAAATGCGAAATTAAAAACCCTCTGTACCTGAATTAATCCCTGATGATCGGAGAAAAGCAAAAGTTTGCTTTCTTTACTTCGGCTTGTATAAGTTAAGCATCTGGATAGAGTAATGCACTTTCTTCACTTCTGATGTTAAAATGTAGGCCAGGGGTCTCGGCCGTCTGCTCCGCGGCTTTGTAAAGGAACGCTCATTCGCCAACTACCTCATGGTTCCTGAATATTTTTAGCAGACGATTTCTGACATTTGCAACGATATAAGCTGTACTTAAAACGATTCGCTAATGAAGATACTAGAGGTTCACAAGTCCGCGTTAGTCTTGATGGCGTGATATGTATAATCGCTGAATTGACGAAGTGATATGCAAGCAGATACAATTTACAACGCCGACAGATTTGAAGACCAAATCTGTCGAAGAAAATGCTTGTATTTGCTTCAAGAGACTTCTTTACTGATTTGAAGTCCTGAATGCGGCTTTGAGGTATTCCAGGTATGTATAGGCCTCTCCAGTGTTATGATGTCAAATAACACTTAATTCACAAGTTCGGGGTTCTTGGGTACGCCAATAATCTTTCTTTTCCCAGATGAATTTTGACACACTTCCTATTCAAAGTCTCTCGCAATCTCTCCTTTTACCAGAAGCATAGATCTTCAGGCCATTTATATTGAATACGTAAGTGACTTTATGTTAGCGATTATTAATGTCGCCGCAGAGATATCTAGAAGAATTTCGTAGTGCGAGGGGTAGAGGCAGAAGTTCGATGCAAAAGAGCAAAGAGTTCATGTTGTCGCCCTGAATTCACGAATGGCGACTCTGGGGTACCGGCCGGCATCTCAGAGTGTGCGGCCTGATCCTTACATGCGGGGCTCTACAAGGATGGACGTACCTCTTTCCCCAGCTGTTCGTGGGAACAATAATTATAACACGAAACGTAGTTGTGGTAAGTTCGGTTCAAAACAGTCGATTATGCGGGGCTCCCGACAATGGTCGGACAACAATGCCTACTGCCCTAATGTTGCAGGAGGCAATCAAGATGGATTTAATGCGATGGAAAGACGAAATCTCGCTATTTTTAGGTGAAAGGATTGACTCAACGATGACCTCCTAGAGTGCTACGACACCAGTATGATCCGTGAGTGAGAAGGTTATGTGAAACGAATGCATGTTCTTTTGTGTGAGAAATACCCAGAGCTCTCGCATTTTTCGGATAAACGACTGCAAAACTGTGCCGAAGACCTCCAGAAAAGGGGTTATATAAGCGGAGCGTCCACTCAAATTGCAGCCAGAACAAGCCGACAACAGATAAAGAGAGGCGACACTGAGAACGACCGCGGACTGGCATCCAATAAAGAAAGAGCGATGCTTTAGACCCGAACAAACATCAAGATTTAGGTTTCTCTGAAGACCAAAGATCTGCCTCAACTAGATGACGAGCTTCACTGACTATCAGATGTAGCGTGCATAATGCAGCGAGAACTTTGGCGGATGTATGCGTTAACACAAAACCAACGGCTGATTATAAGACCAAAAGATGAATACATCAACTCAGCACAAAGATAGGCTGGGCAAGACAGTACGCCTGCCGCATTTAGTGTGTGATAAACTTTATAACATTTAGTAGGAATTTGAATGCCAAGGTTCGACAGTTTGCGTGCGAACTCCGGATCGGTCATTACAAACTCAACAATTTAAACCTGCTGACCATGAGGCAGCAGTTTGTTTGGCAGAATGTGGGTACTATCTGACACTATAAAAAATATAGAGCGAAGGAGGAAGTGTGTCAAAGAAAACTAACAGTTATTTTAGACTTATCTCGACTCTTCCAAGATACCCTAGTTACTGTCGACCATCAGCCCAAACTAGAGCAGATCGAAGTATTTTGTAGAGAAGTCTACGAGGTCCAGCATCGACTAAAGGAAGACTCAGAGAACTTAAGTAGGTTGGAGGAACTGTGTAATGCCTTCATAAAAGCTGAGGAGAACTGCCCATCCATCACTACTGAGGAGGTGAAAAAATACTAAGAGGCATGAAGACTCTAGAGATTTTCGATAAATTCACTTATGAGATTGGAATGGAGGTTGGGTTAGAAAAATGTGCCAATAATTATTTGAAGCCCGGAAAACTCAATGGGATCCCTGAAGATCCTGATCTCGTCGACAGAAACGCTAGACGACACTGTGGCGCTGGAGATACCTATACATACTTGAGTCTGCCACAGAGCCGCATTCAAGACGTATCGTCTATACATCATGCACTCCGAAACAAGTACTAATGTCTTGTCTGACGGATTTGGTCTTTCAAACTTTCGGCGAGAAACAAAGTATCTGCAACGTACATGCCTGCCGTCCCGGTATTACTCTATTCATTTGGAGTGGTTACATAGACGAAGAATTCACAACAGGATTATTCTGGGTGCAGCACATATAGTGACAAATAGACTTCTTAAAATGGTCAGGAAGCATGAAGAGGCGGGCAAAGCAGCCTTTCTGTACAAAGCGGCGGAGATAGATGCTGAAACACTTGTCCTTCAATTCAATATCAGGTGTGAGAAAAATGCATCAAATCTTACCTGTCGCGAGTTCTGACTCCTGAAAGCCCGGATTAAGAAAGCACAGGAGAAAAACTTCCGTGAACAACTCCACAAGAATATGCACGGTATTTTCCACAGAAATGTGGAGAATCAGTCGATGTCCTGTGAGCTAACATTTGCTTTTCTCAAATCACCCGAATTGAAATTGGGCATGGAGGGTTACATTTTGGCATGTGAAGACGGTGTCATTTCCACTTTAGCATATCGTCGCCACATTTTGAGCTAAGACATTCCGGATAATAGCTGCAAAGCGTGTCATGCACGCTCTGAGCATCTAGGTACTAAAAGTGCTTTATTACCATCTCTGTCGCTTCTATGGCATTAGACCTAATACCACTCCGCTAAACGTTCCCAGGAAAATAGAGTCAATTGACGAAAATGAGAAGTGCTGCATATACTGGAACTTCATGTTCTCGAAAATTGTTTTGACTGGTTAAAAGTTTGAAAAGCACCCCTGCGTGTCAACAAAATGCTAAGATACTTACAGAGAAAGTGCAGAATCCGGTCATACTTTGGTCGCTCCGTGTACTCAGGGTATACGAGACTTTTGCCAGATAATCATATTGAGTACATCGCAGACTTTAACCACCTATCTGACGGATGTGAGGTCAGTAGAAAATCCTATTGTGTTGATAGCGTCCTTTCTTTTAAAAAACAAAGGCACAAGCATTCCTCATATGTAAATATTTATTTAATCATTATAAACTCGCATAAGTACGGGCATTTGTAGTAATCATCTGTTTTGTAATTTCTTTTATCAATATTAATGACCAAAATGACGGATAAAGAAATTGATTTACCCCGAATGCCATTGACTAGTATACCGAAATCGTTTATACTCGGCAAACAGTATGGAAGCGAATTTAAAGAACCCTTTACATTTTATTATGAGCTTTCGAAAATTCAACCAATAAGACTCTCCTATAAGATTAGGAACTAAAGAAAGACAAACTGAATCCCAACAAAACGTAGATGCTATCCTTCCCGCTTAGTCGCTTTTGGTCTTTTAGAAACAAGTTTATCTGGAAAATTTGGAACTACAGCAGGGAATTGGGATTTGGGTGGTATAACCCGCGGAGTGAGAACACTCGGGCGGCTTGGGTTATCCAAATAAAAACGAATACTTTGAGGGTCCTATTGAATTGCATGAAATGACTACCCTATAATCCAGAATTCAAACCGAATTCTCCAGGATGCGGCAATTAGCGACTGCCTATAAATAAAAACCAAAGAAATTATCAAAGGGGTTATAATCCTGGTTGGCGTAATCGTAGTAATGATCGTCAATAAAACCCTAATATTTAAAATTTCAATCCTAATCGCAATCTAAATTCAAATTAAAACGATTATATCATGCGGGGTACAACCAGAGGCATGGCGATCCAGTTTTAACGACCGTGTACATAATAGAGTAAATGAACAACCCATGGATCTTAAAATAATCAAAATACACTAATAAATAGCTCTAGACAAAATGCGTCATCCCAAAATGAAGGAAATTACATGCCGCATGATTTTAATTTATTTTTCAACAGGTTTTTGGGTAGTGTTTCCGACGAGGAACAAAACACGCAAGGTTTCACTTAAATCATAACCACTTATATAGTTTCTTAAATTAATAAATGTCACAGAAATAAGAATTTATGGAAACCTTATGATATTCATTAAAAAAAAAAATTTACTGCTTGCAGTAGCACGATTGGAATTTATGTTTTTAAAAAATTGCTGATAGTTTTTCTATCAAAGAATGCAACAGAGAAGGTTTCACGTGGAACGCAAACACTAATATATATTTTTTAAATGGTCGAAGATCCACGAAGTTACCAATTAGTAAAACTTCCTCTCGCTTGCAGAAAATATACGTCAATTACGGTCCCACAATCAGATTTTTGAAAATGCCAAAGGTCAACAAAGCCAGCTAATTAGTGAAACTTTCCTTGCTTTCAGAAAATACTGCATTGCTTCCGATTGCAAGATTTCAATTTATGTTTAAAAAGTTTTTGTGGTGTTTTTTTTCAATAAGGAACGGAACATGCAAAGTTTGACGTTGACGAGAACCTTTGATATATTTTAAAAAAATCAGTAAATGCCACAGAAGTCAGACATTATTGATACTTTTCATGATTTTTCAAAACATCAATGAAAATTGAAATTGTAAATAATGCACTAATGCTGATTACATGAATAAGGTTTCTATTTCCAAAGCTTTTTCTATAGCTTTTCACGAGAAAAATGCAAAGCAATCTTTGTGTTTTTGACGGCAATGTTCAGTTGCTGGAAAAATTTTTCTAAGCATTTGAGGAACTAAGAAGTTTGTTTACAATTCCTTGCTTCTACTAAAAGGTAAATTATTTCTGATATTTTTTGTTACTTTTGTTACAAGTTGTGTAACAGAAACTCTATGAGGAATCGAAAAAAGGAAATTTTTTTAGTGTAATGGTGTTATCTTATTTAAAACTTACTAACAAACTTTCGAGAAGGCTAGCTTGCCTGGTTTCACGAATGTTCAGTTATTGGTTAGCTTAGCTACAAGGTATGTGTGTACGAAATCGAAAAGCGTGTCTTTTGATATTAGAAATGGTGTTTTGGTATTTAAACCTTAGAAACAAATTTTGAGGATAGAAAGTTTGATAGATTTCGAAAATTTTGAGATTTTTTGTTAGTTTTGTTTCAAGTTATGTGACAGAAACTTTGTGGGGAATCATGAAGATTGATTTTTATCGATAAGATTGTCACGTCGCGCTCGAGCTTTACGTTACGGTGCGCTCCACCATGGTAGCGGGCTGAGCACACGTGTACATGGAATTCAAGGAATTCATGGAATTAATGTTATTCAAAGAATTCACGGAATGAATGTAATTCGAGGAATTTATAGAATTCAAGGAATTCGCAGATTTCAAAGAATTCACGGAATTATATAATTCATGGAATTTATCTCTCACATCTACTGTGCGCCTCTAGACACACATCTTTTTTTTAGTTTTGCTTAAATTTATGTATCAAAAGTTCTGTGAAGAACCGAAAAAAGTAACTTTTTTTTATTAAAAAGGTTATCTTATGTTAGGCTTGCTTACAAGTTTTCAGCAAGGTAAAAATAGAAAATACGTGACACATCTCGATAAGCTAAGCCTCAGTTTAGTAAGATTTGCATGCAGATCATTAAGATACTTGCAGGTCCTGATTTCCTATGTACATCTTGTAGATGTTTTCAATTTGTTCAAATTTTCACCCCATGTTTTTTTTGGTACTGGTTATTTAGTTGCCTGGTGTTACGACTCTGTTAAAAATACTTAATTTCTTTCTTATTTTTTATAAAAATCTCGTTGACAGATATCTGCAATGTATTTTTTAATTATAGTTGACTCTTCAACTCTTTTATAATGTTATCGTTTTTTCTAGTATGTTTTATCTTCAAAACTTTTGGCTCAACTGGATTATATGGGTTGCCTGCGTTATCCGATGTAATATATGTTTCTTTTGAATAACTTGCTTCTTTTCATTTCGAGCAATAGATGAGTATAACTTTGAAGTTATAAACCAGGGATGGTTTCGCATCTTTAGGAGCTCCGACAACATGGGCAATCATTTAAACCGAATATTCTGAGTACAGTGGCCGCAGCGACCTCATCCACTCATCCCCCTCCCAAACTCCAAATTTTTTTTTCTTTTAAAGTTTTCTCAATTTCCACTATTACCGAATTAAATGTTTCTTGCAGAGAACGGTTTAGTCACAAAAATTATAATGAAGTCGGTTTATTAAATGGGTTATTCCAGAATAGATCGTCTGATAGTCGTTGCGACCTATCTTCCAAAAACCTTGTTAACGATATACGAAGGTTGGAAAGGCAAAAGAAGGTAATTGACAACATTGCAATCGATACGAACAAAACTTCATTGAGAAGAAACATCCAGTTATAAGAAAATATTGTCTAAAAGTGATCATGTCAAGTTAAACATTTTTTGCCCTGTCTGAGTCGCGACAGTAATGAGAAATGAAATATTCAATTAAAAAAAATTTATGATCTTTTTTGAGGTTACAATTTCATGGGTGCTGAAAGGCTTGTCAGTGGGACAGACGATTTTCCGCATTTAGGTAGTGATCAATAATAATTAACGTTTTTTGTTATTGAACCATGTAGACAATGAAATATAGGGTAGGGTGGTGTGAGATGGGCATACTGCATTGTATCAGATTATGCAGCATGTTAATCATGGTGCAAACGTAAAAAGAACTAATCTTGTTGACCAAAATGTTCAGTAAAAAGTATGACAACTGAAATGTTATTGGTCTGCATCAGAAAATAATATGAGTTACTGGCGACCAGAAGAGAAGCACTGTTTTTCTGCTATATTTCTCAAATAAATTTTTTAGAAAACTCCTACAATGCTTAAGACCCCAGTATATATGAAATTCAACGTCATGTAACAGACCAGTCAAGTATTTTCAATTTTTTACTGTATAATTTAACTATTACTAAGGCAATGTATGAGGTAAATTAAAAATTGTTATATTTATTTCTGTAATACAATTATTGAAAGATAGATAGATTTAAATCGTTTTTCTACACTGAGAAAAAAATTGTTAACACTAAAAAAAATTGAATTGAAGTAAACCATTTATCGCCCACAGAACCAATGAGATATACGTTTTCTTTAAAACAATCAATGCCTTGAAATCAAGAAAATAAATAAATGTCACCTTGAATCAAACATACAAGATTTCACTCTAATAATTGT
>JAAAKG020040061.1:0-19061 GCA_010014905.2 Druon quercuslanigerum
TCAGATAAGAGTAACTGTGGATCCAGAGCTCAGGGATAATTATATAACAAGGGGATTTTTAATGCAATACTATTTTACAATCAAAGGATTAAAAGTAGAGAAAAGCGAAGTTCAATTCAACGCTAATTGGGAACCGGAAGTAATTGATAAGGTTGCGTTTGGTATTGTCATTAATCGTAAATTAGTTCGTTTCAGGTTTATCGTACTAACAGGATTGGAACCGACGTGTATACTCGGTTTCCTCGATTTCCTGAGCAGGGCAAATTAAATTCGATTGAACCGAGCCTCATGACAATTATGATGATATGGCTTAATCGAGACATGTATATTAAAACTCTCATGCTATCATAAAGTCAATGGGACACAACTCTGAGTTCTGGCCCCACAGATTATTGTAATAAATTATTGTAAATAAATAATGAATGTTACAAGGTGGAGGTTCGATATATGTTTTATATGGATTTCAGGCACCCGTTGTGAAGAGTTTGTTGGATAATTTAGGATTGATAACCATTCCTGATTTATTTAATTGTACTATATATTGCTAAGGATACTGGACTACAATTGCTAAGGACTGTACGAATTTTCTTAATGAGAAGTATTTCTTTAATAGGGGGAAAGAAGGTGGATAGGTGATTTTGCGCAATGTCCGGTCCTAATTCCCACAGGTTGCTTCCAAAGATTAAATTATTATCGTGTAGTGATTGTTCTTCTTAATATTTTATCTGAAGGAACTTTTCATATCCGATAATTATTATTGTTTATATTAAGCGATTTGTGGCTACGGCCAGCGTGCATGTAACAGCACCCTAGGAAAAATTAGAAGTCGTTCATATAGAAGGCGTGATCGCTGTCCGCCTCCGTCCGTCTCATTATATTCCTCTCTCCGCGCGAAGGGTCTAATTCGGTGTGGCTTAGACCCGTGGGGTCGTCTTATATTCTCTCTCTCTTTCGCCCTGATTACTGTGCAACCCACTATCGTAGTTAATGCACAGCACAACTGGTGCATCCAGCCGGGCTACCATACTGCTTAACTAATCTGGTACACGGATACCAGGAGGCCCGACAATGACAACTTTGAGTTGCCCGGCCTCATAGTGTCCACCGTAACATCCTACACAGTTCGATCCCTAAAAATAGTTCCTTTTCGTGTAAAATGTCCACTGTATATTGACAGATTTTTTAAAAAAATATTTAGGAATCTCTTAATCCCACGATTTGTAAATAAGTGCTTATACTATAAATGTCTGGAAACAACTTAAAATTGTAAGGGAATTTTTTTAGAGAATTTAAGTAGACGCCCTGAGATAATTCTAACAACAGTTTCTTGGTTTAACTATGCAAGTCATCGAAATTCGTTATTATTCATTTTTTATGGAACATGTATTTTTAATTTTAAACTTCGTTTCAATCTTTTCAAAATAGCATTGTAAATTTAAAAAAAATAGTTTAATCATAGAAGGCGCACTTTTTAAATTATAAAAACAAGATAGTGAATATACATTTGTTTCAATACCAATGCATATAATGAATTGTAATAATATAAATTGATTGACACGATACATTTTTTAGGGTAGCTGAGAATAAAATTTAGAACAAAATAAGGAATAAAAATATTAAATTAATAATTATAAATAAAATTTTTACTTTATTTTGCAATAACAGAATAAGCAATCCTGGACTAAGGAAGAAAAATAAATGTAATATAAATTTCATATAAGTGTTGAACATAATTTAGAAAAATTTGTATTTTGTAAAAAATCGAAATTTTATAATAAATTAAATGAGTTTTGGACTGAATCGTAAACAAATAAATTAAAATGCCGTAATGTAATTGATGACTATAATATTCCTTTTACTTTTACTGTTTCAATATGAATTATTTAGGATTCGATTTTAAAATATTTTCCTTAATAGGATCCAAAACATGCATTAGGAAATTTCTTCGGGATAACATGCGTGAAAAGAAATTGGAGGGCACTTTCTTACTTTCTTGGTATTACTTATAGGAGTAGAAGTGTAAATCGTGAATATTATTGGATATACTTTTCACTCCTTCCACCGAAATCTAAAAGATATTTTTGTTTTGTTTAAACAATATAATCTTATTGGGGCGCCTTTGTATGGCTTAGGGGGCGCCAATCAAGGGGAAGCAGCCGGGAAACCCCGCTTTTAGTGTATGCAATTTATAGTTTCCAGAAATAATAAGATATGGGACTTAAGACTAATGGACATTATTTGTAGTTAAAAAAAGTTTTGTAGGATTAAAACTTTATTTTCAAAATACCAGCATTTTAATCATGCAATATTTTCAAGACAGGATCTTTTATAAATGGAATCAAACAATATTTCGGATACAAAATAACCATTTTAAATTTTATCCACTGGTTTTAAATAGAGCCTAAATTGTTTAATTTTCAAGCCAAAAGATGAATTTTCTTTACAAAAATTGCATTATCAGCGATAAAAAAATAACTGCTAACAAAATAGTTAAATTTTCACCGGTCGTTCGGTCGTTAAGCAAGACAGATTAATTTTCAATTAAATTGTTCTATTTTCATAACCGTAAGATGAAATGTCTACTAAAACAGATAAAGTTTGAAATTGAAAATACAAATTTTCAAAAAATTCATTAGAATTTGGATACAAGAAAACTTTAGTTTGATTTTTCAACATTAAAACATGAGTAGCAATCAGCCAGTAAATTTGTTACGAAAATTTTCAAATATAAAAAAAAAATAAATTTTTAACAAAACAGTTCATTTCTCAACGAAAAGCGATGACTTTAAAAAAATTCATGAACCTTTAAACAATGAACAACCTTCACGTTATTCACAAAAAATGTTGTATATTGTGAAATAATTTTTTATTTAAACTTATAATCTTCTTCTGATAGTATTATCCTCTTTCCGTATTTAAAAATATGTTTATAATTTAAATTATTTTTAATTTTTAAGACAGAAGGCAATCAATCATCCTTTATTCCTATAAACTATATTACGCAATAGCTTGAACACATGAGAGAAGAATTCAAGTTTATAAATATTTTTTCATAATAATTTACAAAAAAATTGTAATGTAAAAATAGTTGACTAAATTTGGCAATAAATATTTGAATTCAGCTTATTTTTCTAAATAAGGGATGGAAGATGCTAAAAAGAATGAGCATATATCTCTAAATAAAATGTATGTGGCCTGATCTCAAAATGTTGTTGTATATTACATAATGTGCGATAAACAGCCGGCTAGTGCATCCTTAATCTATATAATAAAATAATAAAAAGTTGAAAATATCATGTTATATGTCGAGAGGTAGACGAATCCAGCATATTGCAATTATATTTAAAGTAATGTTGAAAAGAATGAACATAAAACTATCAATAAAAGGCATGCTGCCTTCAATGGTCAGCGTACTAACGTTTCTAAAATCCAAACATATGAACACGCGTAAATGTTATCTCTTATCTAGGGTTCACGCTAGAAACTCGACCCCGGAATATAGAATTAATATTCCCGAGTATATACGCTATACCATACGTCTAAGAAATGCTTTATTTCTTTAGATGCCTTTCTTACTCATGCTATTCGATTGACTTTCAATGTTTTTAAATTTTAATTCTTAATTTTATATTACAGTCTTTGTCTTAATATTCTAGAAGGTTCTACATTATGATCAACACGTACGCCTGGGATATAGCGTTTGGGAACTTAAAAAAACTTAATGCATCAATAAAAAAATCATAAATAACCTGAAAATTGTTTACGGTTTTTTAAGGTTCTAGAAGAATGCCGTACATGAGCTACTTTCGCATTAAATAATTACAGGAATTTAGTATCAAAATTTATATACTATGATTACTTTGTTTATGTTAAAAATGCCCAATACAGTTATAATATCACATAAGCGACCTTGGTTAAAGGGAAAATGAGCTTGAATATGAGACGCTTATCACCGACTTCTGCATCGTTTTCATGACGAGAACAAGCGAAATTTGTTCGAACATACATGAAGCATGGAACATTGCGTCATTTGTTCAGTAATACATGAAACATGACACCATTTTCAAAACAATTCTCTGAATTCTGTGTTACTTGATCGCATTGTTTTTATAATAAATTACTTATTACCAATAAAATATGACATAGAAAACATGACCATAATACTTGTGAAGCGGGGGAAAACTACGATAGGATAAGAAAAGAAAAGATTTGGCATAACGAATCAAAGTTCAGAAATAGTCTAACATCTCTTTACCGACCCACTTTTTCTTTTATTCATTGAGATTAATAATAAAATTTATAATTTAAAACCCCTTAGGATTTTTACTAATATGACGGGAATACAGCCTTCCCCGCCAAACCCCCAAATCGAGCTGGAAAAAATGAAACCCAACGGAAATAATAACGATAGGAGGGCTGATGGTTGAGAATTTCTCGAAGTAGAACAAAAGAACGATAGATATGGCAAGCCACATTAGTTTTAAATACCATCCATGACGAAGAACAGAAAATAAATGCGGATCCTCTATTCATACATTTTTTCAAAACATGCCTCTTGTGTCTACTCAGGGGAAAAAGTTATATATAGTTTATATTTAGTGGATAAGGCGATGAATTAAAATTATGGTTCATGATAAAATAAATTGTGAATGCATTGAGAGGTTAGGAGAATCATCGCCGTTATTATTATGTCTAGACATAAATTTCATTAATTTATTTTAGGCTTTAACATAATATTTCTTTTCGTATGACCAGTGCTAAAATCGTTGTCATTTACTTTCCAAACAATGACTGTCTCGCTTTACGGAAATCTAAAAGAATTCATGTAATTTTTTTCGCGTAACATTAATATGATGTCTAACAGTTGACAATTATTTGCATGCCTAGGTATAATTCTAAATCGCTTCATTATTATTATGTTGGAATCTTAAAAAGCTTCAACCTAATTTGAACTCGTTGCATTTGCATTATTTTAAAGCATAATTTTAATTCGTTTCAATTTTATTATGCTTTAGCACAATTTTAACTTGTTGTATTTCCGTTATGTTAAAGCATAATTTTAATTCGCTTCATTCTTTATCATGGTTTCAAATAATTTTAAAGCATTTGCTCGGGACGTGACAGCTGATTTGGTGACAATGGTGGGATTGTCACTTTTGTGATTGTAAATTCAAAAATCTACTTCAAAAAATTTAGATATTTGAAATCAGTGTTTCTCAAAAATTTAACTTCAGTGTAATTATAAGATAAGATATTATGTCAGGCGTTGGGATACTGCGCGTGTTTGCAAGCCCTACCATCGTTAATGAATCTACGAATTACCCGGTAACAAACTTCGCGAATTTTCGCGATAGCTAAACATTTGTATTTTCCAAAATTTAAACCGCTCTCAAAAGATTTGGATTTGAAATTTTAATATTTGAACCTGCAAATGTTACACGATCTATAACCAAGATAGTGTACTTAAGAGGATAAATATAATTAATTCAGTAATTCGAACCCTCTCTTGAAAATTCTAATTATATATAAAAAATGCGTATTTTGTACGTTTTTAATCACTGTGCGCCCGTCTTTCAAATTAAAGCTTTTAAGAAAATAACACCTACATATATTAATCTTCTTCGTCTTACTCAATTTCCTTTTAATTGAAAACATTGCTGAAAATCAAAAAGGCAAAAATGCCTAATAATACAAATAAAACTCAATTTGTCGGTGATATTAATCCTACACTTAGTGAAGCCATGATGAAATCCATGGGAGAGTGTTTTGTCGTGCAACAGGGTGTCGTAAACATACCTAGTTATGACGGTAAAAACGTGCCTGCTAGTGACTTTATTCAAGATATTATAAATGGGGAATCATCCGCGCCAGCAAACTGTGAAAAACATTATATCAAGCCTGTTTTAGCTCGATCAAGAGGTGCGGCCAGAGACTCCATTCATAGAAAAAACTATGCAACCATAAATGATGTAATAAAACACTTAAAACAGCATTTTGCTCCTCGAAAAACTTATTTGTTGCATTTGCATGATATTTTGACCATTAAAATGAGACGAGAGGAAAACGTCAATGAATTTTGCGATCGCGTAATTCTCTTACAATCAGGAGCTCAAGGTGCAATCGAAGATGAATGTGACAACATAGAGCAATTTGTAGCCCGTTAAATCACCGTGTCCTAGAACGCTTTAAACGGGGATTGCCGGATAATATTTCGAGTTTAGTGGAAGCACGAAAAGCATCAAATTTACACAATGCCCTAAATTCGCGCTCGAGTATGAGCAGGATAACAATTAAGCCCTCAATAACCAACACATTATTATCATAGTTCAAGACATTAACAGCCTAATTATTCAGGGTCACGGGGTCGCAGTCCTAGCCCTCATGTCCGTATTGCGACAACTCGCGACTCACATAAAACTTTCGATAAAAAACCGTATCCCTCACGGATGATAAAATGCCAGCAATAAACGGCGTGAAAAAAGTTGTTGCTAACCCAGAGATTCCACAAGTACAAGATGGCGCCGGGAGATTCAATTGTGTGTCACATCTCGAAGGTAAAAAACATGACAACTCAGTTGCTAAATCTTTGAGAATCAGTATCAAATCTGACAATCATGGCAAAAATCTTGGCTAGCTTGTCAAGTTAATACAGAAAGTTATAAACTGCGTGAGGCAGTGTGGACCCAGAACGTTAAACCCTGGACAATCTTAAAACACGTCTTATAAGCGAGGAGATTTGATTTGGATTAAACGACGACAGAACAAGTGCATTTGCTGCCACTGGGCAGAAGAACAAAAAGTCGTCTGCACAGAAAAGTGAGAAAAACAAAAAATGCGGTAAATTGCGAATTGACATCAAGTGTTTTAAATGTCATAAAATGGGACATTTCCCGAGTCAGTGCGGAAAAAACAGGCGATCAGGACAGCAAGAAACATGACGAGTCACGTGATTGTGCGTGCATTGCGAGAGTCAAAGCGTGACTAGAGCAACACAAAAGTGAAGTGTGGTTTGGAGATAGTGGAGCGTCGAGACATCCAACTTACCAACGAGATTGTTTCGTGGAACAGCGTTGATTTAAAACTCGTGACTCGGTACAACTAGGTGATAATGGCGAATGTGAAATTGTTTGCGAAGGCACAGTGATAATGTAATTTGACTGTAGAGAAAGTAAAAAAAAGAAAACTTCTTTTGTGATGTGTGTCGGTTAGGAAAGGTACAACGTTTTCCTTTTAAGCAGAACATCAAACAAGAATCAACGAAACCATGTGAGTTCATTCACATGGATCTGTGCGGGCCTATGTCTGTTGAATCTCTCGGTGGCGCAAACTATTTGCTACACTGAAAGATGACACGCCGGGTTATCGGTTTGTTTACTTTGTGAAACATAAATCACCACGTGCATTAATGTTCTCTTTTGAAAACCTTTTCCGTACATTTAGAACTGCCATGTATTATTTGACATTTTGTACGTAACAGATTATTACAATAATGTCGAACAGTCTCACCGTGCATGATTCTTTGATGATCGAAGGGAAAATAAGCTGCTAACACCACGAAGATTTGCATAATAAATTTGGCTTTAGAAACATAAAATCTGAATTAAACAATTGCTTTAGAATTATTTAAAAAAATTAAACTCAAAATTAAATGTAGAGTAACAAGAAGGAAATTTATGCAGCGACTTATCTATTAGTTTAACAATACATTTTCTTAAATGCAACGACAGTTTCGGAGTTTTATGTATTTTTTGTTATATTGGAAACTGTAAAAGAAATTTTCAGGTCATTTTAGAAAGTTGTAAGGGAATTTCTACTATTTATCGGTATATTTTGTGGATATTTTATATGTTGAAAGATATCAATGAAAACATTGAAAAATATTATTTTTAGAATTACCTCAGTCCATTTACACAAATTCTGTAAAAAAATCTCTTGACTATTCCAGCTTCTTGCCAGGTATCTATAGACTTTTGCAACGTATAATTTTTCTGAATAAGGAGCCACTCAAGTATAAAATATTAAATTTTTTAGATCAATTCTGATCCTACATCCCTTAGAATAATATATTATATTATACTCTTAAACAAAAGATTTCCTTATCCATACGTACTGGTTATCTTTAATTAAGTAAGTTTATAAAAGCTGGTAGTAAAATAGTAATAAATAAAGCGTGGACCAAAACAGCTTAATTTTCTTCTTAAAATAGCTATTATATTTTGGTCAAATTTCATTTTATACTTTTGCATATTTAAGTAAAGAATCCATCAATAGCGGAAACTAAAATACCATTAGCAGTTTTATTGCAAGTGATGAAATTAGGAGATCGCTAATTTTTTGTTCATTCTGCCAATATTCAGGTTAATTATGAATTAATTTTTTTCTGTCCTTATAAATATATAACTATGCAAGAACGGTATACTTTTTATATATCAAATCAGGGGAGTAAACAATTAATTTTCAAATTAGTTGTGGGGTGGGATTTGGCTAAATAGGGAAAGTGTGGTTAGGTTGGCAAGGGATCGGGGTAAGTTGTGGCCAGGAGCGCTTGGACTTTCATTTGGTCTGCAGGGGCTGTGAGGGGTGGAATAGAGCAAATAAAGGAAAATTTTGGGGCTATAAGCGGCAAAAGTCTTGAGAGACATCTGTAGTTTGCCGACAGAAGAGCGGAAGGTGATCAGCGAGCGTGCTAGCAGTGCCGGTAGTGAATTCGAAGAGGAGACAATTGCCCACAGGCTGAGACGGAAGCGAGAAGGCGAGGGAAAGAGCATCTAGCGCAAGGGATGGGGAGGTTCTCTTGAAGAGAAAGAGAGGCAGCCAAGAGAGCCCGGGTAATACGAAACAAAAATAGGATAAAGTATAAGGTTTTCATCGATCAAGATTTGATGAGGAAGGAATCAAATGTACAGAGAATGCTTAAGGGCAGGACTCCATTTCTGTTAAGGGGTGGCATTTTTGCCCCCCCCCCCCGCAATGATTTTAAGTGTACGAAGATTTACAATTATAACGCTTTGTGACGAACCAATTTCTGCTGAATATGGTTATAATAATTAAGAAGCAGTCGCGGACAACTGTCCCGGTATGAAATAACCCCTAAGCGGAGGCGTGCCGAATGCAGAATGGCACCTGTGCGACGTGTATTAAACGGTCACTCTGGGATACCGGGCGAACTCTTCGAGTAAGTAGCTTCGTCCTTGCATGTGGGTCTCTACAAGGATGAACGAACCCTTTCCCTGGCTGCTTGTGGGAATAACAATGACATCATCAAACCACCAAAAATTTCTAAATACGGTTCTAAACGATCGAACGTGCAGAGCACCCGACAATGGGTTGGCAAACAGTGCCGATCACCTTAGAGTTCGGGATGCGCAAAATAATTTAGATGAAAACACGAAGAAGAACCGGCGAAACGCCCACATTTAGTGAACGTGTCAACTCAAGGATAACTTGTTAGACTACTACGATGCCAGCATTATCCCTGTTAGAGGAGGATTTCTGGCGCTTATGCACACTCTGTTGTGCCCAAAACACCCAGAGCTTCAGCACGTTTTGATTCAGTCATTGCGGAATCAAAATACGTACCTCTTGGAAACTGGATATCTGCGCGGAGCGCTTCCACAGCTACTACATGAACAAGCTAAAGATGAAGATGAGGAAGCGACATTGAGACCAACCGCGGAAAGCAAGCACCTTCTGAGAGATAATGATTTGAGGACAAGGAGGAACATTAACAAACAGATTCCTTCTAAGACTCAAGATCTGGCTGAAATGGATGCCTCCTTTCGTAAGGATATCTGGGAGGTGTCCAACCTCTGGACCATCAATTGTTAAGATTATGGTCCTGCGAGAGCTTTTACATTTGATAGCAACAAAATACATGAAAGTAACAACGTTGAAGCTTTTTATTTATTTAATTTATCAACTTCAATAATTTTTGATTATTAAATCAGTAAAGTTGATTGATTTTAATTATTAACAATGCCAACAGGAGTGATATCAATAATTGGACTCATGAGAAAAAGAGATTGAGATAGAGAACCTAACATGTCCTTATCACATACAAATTTTGTAAATCTTTTCATTTGAATGGAACTTCTTATTCTTTTCCTTGGTCTGAATTATGTCAAATGAACATAATCTTTTTATTTTATAATTTAGTAAATAAGTTTGTAAATTATAATATTTCCCACATTTCATGATATTACCGAAATTCAAAACCCCCGATTATAGAATATTTACACAATATAGTTTCCGACAATACAAAAAATCCGACAATTCCCAAATTATAAATTTTCAAAAATTGTTCAATAATGAAATAAAAAATAATAAATAACATAACATAAATTTTTAACAAACATGGTTTTCGTTTCAGTTAAACTGGTAATTATTTATGATTTTATATAAGTAAAGTATATAAGTATATAAAGTATATAAGTAAAGGCCGTGTGACTTGCTTCCAATTGGATTATATATCTATCTTGAGTTAAAAATCAACAATAAAGTGCGATATAAACATAGAGCGCTCCATTAAAATCGTAAAAAGCGCAAAACTAAGAAAAATAACTTTTAAATTACATGGGCTTATTCTAAAAGGCGTGATAGACCCTTCCGTATGCTTTGAATATGGTTTTTACTGATCACTGTAGTGTTTACATTTGGCAAAAAAGCTATTTTTTTAAATTTTACCACTGAATATTATATTTTCAGATATTTCTATGGCCATATTTATAATTAGTGAATGAAAATACATTACTGCATGCATCTCAGAACTACACACCCGTGGGAAAAAAACAGCCGGCAGCGAGCAGCCTTCTCGGCGCCGGCAAGCTTGTTCGTTACATGCGTCGGCATCAGAATGATTGTAAATTATCCTCACAGTTTTCATAAATTCTGTGAATTGATTTTTTGATGATGTTTATTAAAATTTCCAAAACTTATATAAATTCATCAACTATTCAGCCATGAATTCACATTAATGCATTCTGCTTCCACTAAATGGTCTTTCTGAGAAACTGCGTACCCTCGTGAGTGGAACAGAGTGTACTTGCTAATATTATAGTCAAATAATATAAAAAATGCATGATTCGGCCATTTATTCACATAAATATATTCTGCTTTCACAAGAGTGACATAAATCGATTTATTAGCAAAATGTAAAAAATATCCAAATACTTTTGCTCACACACATACGCACACATACACACACGTGTGTGTATAATAAAACTAAATAATAAATAATGAATATTATATGAAAAATAATATAAATAAATAATATAAAAAATAAAATATAATAGCCTCAGTGGCTCAGCTGGTTAGGCGCTCGAACTTCACGTCAGAGGTCAGGGGTTCGATCCCTGAGCCGGCCCTTTGGAAATTTTTCTATGTACCTTTACCGAGGTTCTGTGCCAAGGATTTCTGCTGAATATGGTTACAAAAAATTAATAGGCAGTCGCGGACAATTGCGTGGGAATAACAATAATAACATTAAACATAGTTTTAGTAATTGCGGTTAAAAGCAATAGAAGGCGCAGGGCTCTCGACAAAGGGTCGGCCAACAATGCCGACCACTCTAGAGCTGGGAAAGCCAATGAAGATCAAGTAAATGCAATGGATCGGCGGAATTTTGGGGCTTTTAAGTAGACGTAAAGAAAAAATCACACCTTGCTAAAATGTTGCGATGCGAGTGTAAGCCCTGAATGAGAAAATTACATGACACGAATGCATGCTCTGTGGTGCGAGAAACACCCAGAGCTATCGCACTTTTCGCATCAACGTCTGCGAAACCATGCTTAAGTACTCCAAAAAAGGGGCTATGTAAGCGGAGCACCAACTCTACCACAGCCAGAATAATATGGCAGCAGAGAAAGAGAGGTGACACTTAGACCAACCGCGGGCAGGCATCCGATAGAGGACGAGCGATGCTTTATAATAATTTTATGAAGAATCTGACCTCTCGACTATGAATTGTTGTGTGTATAATGCAGCGTGAGCTTTGGCCGATGCGAACCGTAAATGAAAACAAAAGGTAGATCATAAAACCAAAAGACTAATGAATCAACTCGCCATAAAGATAGACTGGGCAAGACAGAGCGCGTCCCGAATTCAGTGTGTAATTGACTCTAACCTAGCAGGAATTTTACCGCCGAGGTTCGAAAGTTTGCGCGTGAACTCCAAATCCGTTATCACACACTTAACAAGTCACAGTTGCTGACCACCAGGCAGCATATTGTTGAGAGAATACGGATACGATCTGACGCTAAGAGAAGCCTAGAGCGAAGAGAGAGGTGGGTCAGAGAAAACCAACAATTTCTCTCTGATCCACCTCGACTCTTCCAAGAACCTCTAGTTACTGTCGACCACCCGCCCAAACCAGAGGAGTTCGAAGTATTTTTTAGAGAAGTCTACGAAGTGCAATATAGACTAAACGAAGACTCAGAGAACATAAATAGCTTCAAGGAGCTGTGTTATGCCCTCGTAACAACACCTAAGGAAGAATACCCATCCATAACTACTGAGAAAGTGAAAAAAGTATTGAGAGGTATGAAGAACTATTCCGCTCCGGGACCAGATGGTATCAAGACCTTCTGCTTGAAGAAGTTTCCCTCAACTTATCAGCATCTAGTCCGTATTTTCAACACATATTTGAAGTTGGAAGAACCAATTCTGGAGTGGTTGGTGGAAGGGCGCACAGTACTTCTGCCGAAAATAGGCAACTTAGCTGACGCAAAGAATTACAGGGCCATCACTTTTCTGAACACACTTTATAGGATATTCACAGCTATCCTAAATGATAGGATAGTTCGGAAAATCGGACCTGTGTGGCAACAAATGTAAGATCATCGCGACTCAAAGAAAGATGTAGCAGGATGTTGGGAGAACCTACCCATCGATAGATGTGTCTGCAAAGATGGAGCATCCTACCAGCGTGATCTATCGATGGCCTGGATTAATTACCGGAAAGCTTTCGATTTGACCTGACACAGACCTATCATCTGCCTTTTGGAAAGCCTAAAGGTTCAGCCGCAAATCGCGAAGTGCATAGAGAGATTGATGCCACTTTGGAAAACCAGATTTACTATCTCATCTGGAAAAAATCGTGTGACAACTAACAAAGTCACCTTCCAGAGAGGTATCTTTCAGGGCGACACCATGAGCACACTCCTCCTTTGCCTCACATTATTGACAATATCTCTTTGCTATTTTCCATTGTCCTTGGGTCACTCCGTGTCCTCATGGTGCATGAGACTTTTGCCGGATCGTCGTATTAATTCCGTCACAGACTGTAACCACCTATCACACGGTTGTAAGACGTGGTTAGGGCTGGAATTTTACCGCGATTTTGCTGGGATTGGGTGCAATTTTTCAGATTAACACCCGCTACCGATGAAATATATATATATATATATATATATATATATATATATATATATAAAATTCAAAATAAAATTTCTAAGAAAATCACAAAAATACAGTCATTAAAAAATATATAACACTAAAAATAAATTGATTGCCGATTCATGTTGTTCACAATATTAAATTACATAATGATTGAATTTAAAATATTTTAAATGACGTGACATACTTTGATTATTTAGTCTCAGATAATGAAATAGAATATTAGGTATTACTTTCACAATTAAAGTTTATTTTTTCATTAAAATTGATATATTACAATTATATAACTTTTTCTGATGCTTGTATCATGAATTCAAATGTGGTAAACATTACGTTCGTCTCATAAAGCGCGCACCTTGCAACGGCCTAACGCTAAACGCTCAATATTTTTAATTAACTGCGATACTCACTGTTTCGGGGTAGCATCGGTGGTAAAAAAGGACGGTATCAAGTGCGGTAATGCCAATCATATCAATCGCCCGCTTCATGCAACGTTCAAACGCAAAGCGCTCTATATATGAAAATAACTTCAACACTCTGTTTAAGGGCAGAAATGGTTATCAAATAAGGTCAGCATCGAGTTCGATTCTTCAAATAATTTATATTGTCAACTATTCACAATGCTTCAACGCGAAGCGCTCAACATTTTGAATTAACTGCAACACTCACTGTTTCAGGGCAGCAATGGTTCTAAAATAAGGCCTCAATCAAATACGTTTGTGCCTATCATATATACCGTCCACTTCTCGCAATGTCCGCACTTGATCTTGACCTATTGTATCAACGTTGCTGCCCTGAAATAGTGAGTGTTGCATTAAATCTAAATATTAAGCGCTTCGCGTTTAAACACTGTGAGAAGTGGGAGATATATATGATTCGAACAATCGAACTTTATATTGACCTGATTTAATAACCTTTTCCGCCGTGACACAGTGAGTGTTGCAGATATTTTCAAATATTGAGAGCTTTGCATTCGAACGTTACGAGAAGCGGGCCATTCGTATGATTGAAATTACTGAATTTATACTGACCTTATTCAAGCATTGTTACTGCCCTTAAATTGTGAATCTTGCAGTTTAGTCAAAATATTCAGCGCGTAGCGTTCGACCGTTTGCGAAAAGAGGACGATTCTTATGATTGGCATTACCGCACTTATATTAACTTTATTTTTATCACCGTTGCTGCCCCGAAACAGTTAGTGCCGCAGTTGATAAAAAATATTGAGCGCTTGGCGACATATCCGCATGTTATGCGGATATGTCTTATGCGAAGAATGTTCGGAACTTCTTTTAACTGGAAATGTTATTTAAAGGAATTTAAAAAAAAGAATTCCAACGTTTAGTGACTAATTTGAGTAATTAATTAATTTACGATTATTTATTATACTGTTTATTAATTAATTTTTAATTGTTTTGAAATAATACTTATAATTACATCTTTTGGATTATTTGAAAACGAATAATAATAATAATATAACTAATTAAATAATTGTTAGTATAGTCATACAAATATTCAAATAATATCAATATAGAAACATTATTCTTATTCCTTCATTTGGTGCCGACTAATGAAATCGTTTAACTCGATCATAAACAAAATGTGCTTTAGAAAGTTATAATTTTCAACATGAATGATACTTCATACTTGAGGTTGAGGAGAAAATGTATATCTCGCATTTTATTTATCGCCACTTAGAAAGGACAAGGTACAATTTCATTCAATGTTACCCAGAAAAAATTAGGAGGAGCATTCCATTAGTCGGATAAGTTCAGGAAGCGAAGAAAGAGGGCCCTCTGGCTAGCAGGTAAAACTCTGAGCGCTATCGCAAATCGTGAGCAGCTATTCTTGAATATGTTTAAATTTTTTATCGACGAAACATAAAGAAGCCTATTCCACCTATTAAAATGAGATATCTTTTCTTTTATTTTTTTAATTTTAATTTTAAGTTTTCTTAGTCAGTTCTAATCCTATAAGAATGCGAAGTTCTCGCAAGGCAAGCAAGTGTCATCCAAAGGTCTGTCGCACCAATTAAAGTGAAAAAAAAAGTTTTTTGCCTGTTTTTACCTGCGAACAAACATAACGAACCTTTAATTAAGTCTTAAATACAGGATTTCTCTTTTTAGACTATTTTTCAGAAAGAAAGTATTAAGATTGCTAATTTGGGATGACAGTTTTCATAATTCTAAAATTTACAAATAATTGGTATAATCTAGTGAAAATTTTGAATTGTAGTTGGTCTTTTATGAATTAAATCAGTCAGCTAATTAAAATATCGCTATAGATTAAGTTTCAAAATACGTAATGATTGTGTTTCGAAATGGTCATGAAAGCATGGATTTCCGTATTTTTTTACTATAAAAATTATTATAAAGAATAAGCTAATGGTCCTCAATTAGTACGTAACTTTCTATGCTGGTCTTCGTAATACATATTATTTAAAAACGCATGTTTTAAATAAAGTTTCCAAATATCAAGTTATTTTCCTTCTGATGGCCTCTTTTTCATCAAATAATTGAATAATTAGAAAAAATATTATGCAGAATAACCTCATTATACATCAGTTACTTTTTTATTGACAAAGTTTTTGCCAGAAAGCAATTAGCTCTTGCTCATATGTTCATATTTTTTATGACCTATGTTCTATGGATGACACGATGATTTCTACGAAAATCAGAGGGGAGTGTTGGGAATTGTGTAGGACAAGTGTGATGATACTCTCTCGTTGAATATGGCCCTCGCAGATAATCTTTAATTTCACAAACTAACAAAAAGGTCTATTTTATCGGCAGCTCATCGCGTCTATGATCCTCTAGGTTTTGTCAGCCCGGCAGTTCTTTGTCCGCGACTCTTGTTACAAGAAGCTTGTGTTCGAAAGTTATCGTGGGGCGTAGAAGTAAATGATGAAATAAATCTTCGATTTATTAAGTGGGCTGAAAATTTGAAAGATCTTGGTAAAATCAAAATTCCGCGATGTCTTCTCGGTGGTATCAGTGAAGGCGATAAAATCTCGTTGCATACGTTTGTCGATGCAAGCCAAGCAGCTTATGCGACGGTTATTTTTTTACGGATCGAAACCGACACGGGGGGTAAGTACACTTTCTACAGGCCAAAATACGCGTCGCGCCGGCTTAAAAGGAAGGTAAAGGTGGGAGCGCGAGTATACCGCGATTAGAGTTGCTTGCAGCAACTATCGGGGCTCGGTTAACACGATCAGTGTTAGAATCGGTCATATTGCAAGTTAAAGACGTTTATTTTTGGAGCGATTCGACTACGGTCCTAGCGTAGATTCAACGAGAAAGTAATTGGGCTACATTTGTTTCGAATCGCGAAAAAGAAATACGTAGCTCATAAAATCCCGACCAACGGAGACATGTTCCAGGTAAGTTGAACCCCGCCGATTTGCCATCACGCGGGTGTACGATAGATCAGCTGTTAATTTCCAGATGGTGGGAGGGGCCGCACTGGTTAAAGTTTGAATCTGAAAATTGGCCAGCTAACAACTTAAAATATAACGAGCAAGAAGTAAACAAAGAATTAAAGAAATCAGCTCCGAAGGTTAGCGCACTATTATCTCCCGAGAAAGAGTCGTGGATTGAAAAGTTCTCGAGTTACAGAAAAATAAAACGCATATTAGGTTAGATTTGTAGATTTCGCTATAATGCGATCAGGTCAGTAGAGTAAAGCGTTAAAGGGGAGTTATCGTATCATAAAATAGAAGTTGCTAACAATTTATTGCTAAAAAGCATACAAGTCGAAGCTTTCAATGCTAGTGAAGAGAATGAGAGAATTAGACATCTTCAACCTTTCAGAGATGCGAACGGTTTATTAAGGTTGAAAACGAAAATACTGTTTCGAGAAGATACGCTGAATTTTCGATGCCCTATTATTTTGCCCGGCAAGAATAGACTTGTTAGCGCAATAATTTATGAAAATCATGCAGAATTAAATCATGCCGGAGTTGAAATTTTACTGAATAATTTGAGAGAAAAATTCTGGATTATTGGGGGTCAACAAGTAATTAGAGCCGTTATAAATAAATGTACTGATTCCCGTCGTCATGATTCGAAAGCTCTGAGTTGCGATGCGCGATCTTTACCGCTAAATCGAGTCCGAGATGCGGCAATTTTTGAGGTAGTGGGCGTGGATTTCGCCGGACCGCTCTATCTGAAGGAAGGTCAAAAGGCATGGGTATGCCTATTCACGTGCGCCGTATATAGAGCCGTAAATTTAGAACTGGTGACTTCATTATCTACCGCTGCCCTTTTAATTGCTTTACGGCGTCATATCGCGCGGCGAGGACGGCCAAGTATTATATACAGCGACAATGGCACACATTTTGTAGGTCTGAATAACATGCTGAAAAATGTTAATTTTGAAAATTTGGCCAGTATCGCGCATTTAAACAAATTAAGTGGAAATTCAATCCCCCGACTGCAGCGTGGTGGGGCGGTTTTTGGGAACACTTCATTGCAGTAATGAAACGACTATTGCGCCGAACGCTTAAAAAATCGTGTTTAAATTATGAAAAAATGGTCACGGCATTGTTAGATTGCGAGGCCATCATAAATTCACGACCTATAACTTTTATGTCCGACAATACGCAGGACACAATTCCGTTAACTCCATCGATGTTCTTGCACGAGATAAAAGAAGTAGGTGTTATAGATTTAGATAATATTGAAGGTAATCGTTTTGATAAGAGATATGAATACCGTCTAAAAATTAAGGAATTTTTGAGGCGTCGTTTTAGGATAAGAAAGCCTGTGTTATTACTCGGAGCGGTAGAAAGAGTGTCAAGCCTGATCGTTTAAATTATAATTAGTCTGTTCATTTTTTCTATAGACTGTATTTATTTTTTTGTTTTGACGTATAAAATCGAGATGATCCCTTATCTCGATGGTGGGAGGATGTGAGATTGAGAGAAATTATTTACAGCAGGAATATTTTTTGCTTTCGTACCTGTCCTGAACATTATTTGCGGGATGGCAATAAGCTTCGTGTCTCTTCGAGATTAGACGTAGAGCGGCTTTTTCGTTAAAATCTTTTAGGATCAATTAGGGTCAATTATTTTAGGGTCAATGATTCTCCTAAAGTAGGCAAGGGAAAAATTTAAAGATTTACAACTTTTTGTAAAGGGCTCCGGACAGTCGACAACAGACCGATGACATCTGCGATTTGAGGAAATACAGACCTGAGGGAAACTGAAGGTAACATTGTAAATAACAAGCAGCTGTTTAGCTTTGGGCCGAGAACTTGTGAGCCGGGCTACGACAGCTCCGGAAGTATTAAACGCGTCGCGACGGAGTGCATCTCGAGCGATAGCTTTTAAGTGAATTGTATGTTTAATAAATTACTTATCCATTTTGAATCTCAATTTTTCTGTTCACTTTTAGTTTGTATTAACCTCGTTCCTATCGAAGAAAACAGTGCCTTCCCGCCCCCCACGGGACTTGGGAAAAGGGGGAGGTATGTGACCTTCATTATTTCTGTAACCCGTCACAGAGGTGCCTTCCTGCCCCCCCTCGGTACTTAAGAAAAGGGGGAGGTATGAGACCTACATTATTTCTATAACCTGTCACAGGGGTGCCTGCCCGCCCCCCACGGGTCTTGGGAAAATGGGGAGGCATGTGACCTTCATTATTTCTATAACCCATCACAGGGGTGCCTTT
>JAAAKG020040072.1:0-19060 GCA_010014905.2 Druon quercuslanigerum
GAAGGATCAATTCTTAATTATACAAAATCCTTATATTTACAGTCCCTAGTCGTGGAGTGCCGTGCAGTTCCCGAAGTGTACAAAAAAATTCTTCAAAACATAATCAGAAGAATACAAAAAATTAAATAATTATATGCAAATTATATGCAGATATAAGACCATTCGTAGGACAGATAAAATATTATACAAGGTGTTTTTTCCCTTGAGATATCGAAATATCTCAAGAAATACACATCCTTAAAAAAGTGTCTACATTAAGAACTTTTTATTTTCGAGAGAGAAAGCTAATTCGCAAAAATTTACCCCGCACTTCATCTCCTGAGACAGGTGGTTTCAAAGATTCACAGGGAACATCTATTTTTTATAGCTAATTCAGATTCTCCGTTAAAAATTCAAACGTTTCATCCGAATATTTTTTTTGATTCGAGATAGATTCTGTTGCAAAGGCTCCAGAGAGTAGGGTGTGGTGTGAATGTTTGCGCAGTCGCTACAGAAAAAATGTTCAAACGGTGGCTGTATTGAAGATAATATTTCCGCAGCGTTCGCCCTGTAACTTATTTGTATCATTTCTTATGACAACTTTGAAGGGGTAAGAAGCATATCATTTAAAAGTTTTAACTGTTCAATTTTTCCATTTAAAATAGTATAGTGATTATTTTTTAACGGATTATTACTTTGGACCGCTTATCTAACTTTTAGCTGATTCCACCATGTTCGTTTGTTTATTTGGTATTATTTCAAACTTGTATTAGTTGGGAGTATCCCATCTGTGCACCTGGATTTGTGAGATGAAAACCTAATTAATTTATTAGAGACGTGCATAGTTAGGAGTATACTATCTTTACACGTGGATCTGTAAGTTAAAAACTGATTGTTATAATTGAGACGTTTACAGTTGTGAGTGGTCCATCTGTGCAGGTGAAACGTTAGTTTGGTACCATCTGCGCAGTTCTAAATGTTGTTGTACGCAGTTGGAAGTGTCGAATCTATGGACGTGAATAGGTAGGAGACTCCCAACTGTGCATGTGCACAGTTGTACACAGAAAGAAAAGGTATGGTTGCTACAACCATTAAAATATTGTTAGATATAATTTTGCCAAGTTATCCACATTCATAGTTGATGCATCTTAAGCTATGGATGCAAGTATTAGACGAAATGGTTGGGTATGCCATAAACCTATGGTTGTCGAGGTATGGATGCGCCAACCATAGTTTAAGGCTGTCCTGTCCAATCAAAATGGCTGTTTTTTCTAATTCAGTAGTTGTGGCGGACCCTACCACATCTTTGGGTATGATTTCGATGAGCCCTCTGCATCGCTAAGTTGAAAGTGTCCTGAATGTTGACGTCGCGCCGTTTGTTCACGAGGTCTAGATTTAATAAAATGCATGGGAAGAAACATGGACGCAGAGAGCAGAAATATGCTCAAGAAAATTGGTTTTGCCAATTATTTAAAGGATTTTGAAGGTAAGTTTGATAGTTCTAGGTTAGATTTGTTTTAGGTTAGGGCTACTTAGAGATTGTTAAATTTAACATTTATTTCCTTCAAATTAGATAGCTTTTTCTGCCATATTTCCAGCTGCAAAAATTGACGACTTAAATGGATTGAAGTGGCTGGTTGATCGGCCCTCCCTATTAGAAAAGGTGATCGAAGCAGAGGAGAATAGGGCGTTACTGGCATCTAAAATGAAGAACTTTTGTAAGCGAGTTATACCTCTCTTGCAAGAGGTTTTTTATGCTTTCTTTTACGGAATTTTTAACAAAATTTAGATCAACCAACTCCTGGGGATGCGTCTCGAACCTTCTATCGTTAAGATGCTGAGTGCTAAAGTCCAACGTTTTAGTTTGATTTGTTTCCATATGATTTGGTCGATACGACATGGCTCTAGGTTGCAGCAAGTATTTATAAGGATATCAGAACCATATTGGATCGAACTTCTGATCCATCACTATGGTCAGGACATCCATAACCATTTGCTCGCGCAACCACAGCAACGCAACCAACCGCTATGGTTGCAGCAACCTTAAATATGGCTGGCCTGTATTCTTTATTATAATATGGTTGTGGCAACTATATTTAGGGCCATCCCAAATTGATACTCGCGAAGTTGTGAGCCTTCCATCTGTGCACGTGCACAATTTGCAGTATCCCATCTGCCTACGTGAACCTTTGGTAGGGTACCATCTGTGTAGGTCAAAATGTTGTCGTGCCAGTTGTGCCTGTGGCCAAAGACGCACACAGATACGTCCACATCATACGAGCCTGACAAGTTAGGTTATAATGACACTGGGAATCAAGGAGTTTTAAAGAAAATTTTCTTCGAATTTTCTTCAAATAATATGAGTTTGTTTTAACACATTGGCCTTTATTCGCTAAAGAAAATTTTCTTTAATTAAACCGTAGAAGGCGAATTTTTGATTTCATTAATAAATGAGAGTCTTGGATCGGAGATAGACTCACCACCACCGCCTGATGAGTTTGGCGAACCAATGTCAACGAAACGTCGCACACCACAATTGACCAAATAATATGAGTTTGTTTTAACTCATTTGCCTTAATCCATCGAAGAAAATTTTCTTTAATTAAATCATGGAAGGTGAATTTTTGATTTCTTCAATCTTAAAGTTTTGTTTTTGCATAATTAAAATTACTAAGAAAATCTTTCTTTCCTCTCATCACTTGGACGACTATTTTTGCTCTAGCATTGCTATCAATAGACTTTTTCATGCCAAATAGACAAAAAAAGAGAGGAAAGGTGCTTGTCGCTTCCCAGGGATCGTCGGGGCGCCCATGGAGCCATCGCTGGGGGTCACAACATGCGGGTCAGTGTTCAATTGCAGCTGTGAGTTACACCGAGTATTTTTATAATTTCACGAAATGTTTTCATAATTTGCTCCTAAACTACCTAACTTTACTTAACATTGGTAAATTTACAAAATTTTTATCGTGATCCCGAATTCAGTAACAGAAATTTGGAAAACTCCGTTACTTTTTAGTCTGAAATGTTTCGTAAATTTTTAAACATTTTAATAGTGCGAAAGAAGATTATGAGTTCATTTTAAATATCTAAAAATTAATAAACCTTGAAAATTGGAAATTTTAGTAAAAAAATAAGAAAAATATGTATATTTTCCACAACACACTTTTTGATTTCGGACGGCACACTTTGAAATTTGGACTACACGAAGCGTGCGCAGTACACACACTTTTTAAACTCTTGACTACCCGCTTTGTACCTACGGAACGAGACTATAAATCAGAAGGTCGAGTGAGATAGTGATTAGTACATACGTGTATATACATGAAATTATCTTGTGACAATATCTATTTTTATTCTTTTAACGAATTGCGCCTTAACTCAGTATCATCTGTGATCGAACATGAGGAGCTACTTCGCAACTATATTTCTCGCATTCGCCATTTTATTAAATTCAGTTGGTAAATATATAATAACATAGTATCACAGCGACAATTTTAAGTACATTTGGAATAGAAGCTATATTGCAGTCCAGCTAAAAATGTCTACATAAAATGCACATTGAAATTCACGTAGAAATGTCACATGTAAAATTATCGATTGCTTTCTATAAGCCCAAAATTACCTCTTTTAATTTTAAATTAAACTAAATAAAATAGAGACAATATCAGTATGGCCTTAACTCTATACGTGTCTATCTGAGCACACCCAAGGTCCCAGGTGCCCATCTGTGTACTTTAAAATTTAGACGCTAACATTTGGTCTAAATTTCAGCGTGCATACTAGGGTGAACCAAAATTTCGTCGAAACCGTAAAGATGTATAAAAAAGTATAGGTGATATTTTTATGCTCTCTTGAAAATTATTGAAGGAACACGAATAAATCACTATTGTTGAATTGCAATACCCTCGAGTTGATTTTGCAAAAGTATTCCCTTAATTACTACGTTTTTCTCATTTTTTGCATGTGTCACCATGAATTAATAAATTACATTCATGTATTTGTTAATTAATTTGTAATTGTTTAAAATATTCTTTTATTTAAATTGTTTTTTATTGTTGAAACAATTTATTTTAATTTAAATTAAACTTTTTAAGAGAAAAAGCTATAAAATCATAAATTCTTACTAGCTTCTTTTTTTCTTTAAAATTTCAATAGTTTGCCCTTAATCTCACTTTTTACAAGCTACTTTTTTTAAAATCATTTTTATTTGTTTTAAGTGTGGACTAATCACTTAATGTGAGCACTTATTTCTGAACATATAAGTTATTGCGATTGCTTTAAATGATAATTATTGAATAAAATAGAACAACTAAAAACAACGAATGTATGAATTTAAACGATTATAAATTGTTTGAAAAAGAAATACATAATTACAATTTAAAAGATTCACTCTTTAAATCTCAAAATTGGGTCAAAGCATTAAGCCAATGCCGTATATTCACAGTATTATAAGATAATAAATGTTTTAATTAAATAAAAATTGCACTTTCCTGGGGTAGGTTTTGGGGCACCTATAAAGGGGCGAACATATATTGGGCACCTTTCCATGTAGTACTGATGCTAACTGAAAAAATGTGCACATTTTTGTGGACATTGGCTCCAGAATAAAAATAAACATGATGACACATATTTATTCATTATTTAATACTTAGCAAAGAACTAGTAAATGTTTATGCTTGACTACAGGATCATAATCGTCGACCTTAAAATTAATTTTTAGGAATACTCAGCTAGCAATTATTGGTGAATAAAAATGAGCCTAAGACAAAAAATATTCGCCGCAAAAAGGTAGCAACTTCTAAAAGCATATCGAAAGAGAAGTTCTTTGATTTCTGTTTAAATTGAAATGAGAATCAAAAATGTCCCGCACCTAGGCTTATTTGAGTGCCAGCTAAGTTCCTACACAAACTAGCAAAGAAACAACTTAAATTTTAAAAGGCTGAAGAGACTAAGCAAAGGGAAGGTTCGCTGCGCGGACACAATAATTAATACACTCACAATTCCCGAAATTCCAGAAGCATTAACCATTATTATTCTGATAAATTTGGTACTTATATATATTTTACAATTTTATCCCCTCTTATTATTGTAAACAAAAGTCGTCGCAATTTTATGTCCTTGATAGACATATTTTGTCGAAATCGTGCACCGACTCTTGACAGGATCTTTAAATTTTTCAGTATCAAGGTATTCGACGGAGTCCGACTTGCTTTGTGGTTGGAGTTTTGGCGCGGCTACTGCGCAAGAGTCTTACTCGGTTTCCAAGACACAAAGATCGAAAACTCGGACTACGGGTCAGTTAGAATCCTAATATGCCGAAAAATTTAAATTTAAATTTTACACTTTTTGTATTTTTGCAATGTATCCCCTAAGGCTTAACATTGTTTCTTTTAGCTTCTTCCCTATTACTTTACACACCTCCCACACAATTACTTAGTGGTTGGAGGGGAACCTACAGTTTAAGGTGGATTCCGAATCACCAAGCGCGGCACCCTTAGTACTTAGACTCTCCGTAGATTTAGTTGAATCGCGAGTTAGAACTATTTGATAATGCTGTTGGCTTCGACAAGGATAAAAATAAACGAGGCAAACATTTTTCATCGATTAAAAAATGAAAAAGTAAGTAATATTTTGTATGCCGACAAAATAATTATTTTTACAACAAAAACTATTCTTTGAAGTTAAGCAACTTAACTAACCATAAGCAGGCGGTGATTTAAGCGAACTCTTCTTGTATTACGTTGGTAAAATAACTTAATCTCCCCGCCGTCGCCTAGTTCAGCTCTTTTTCCATGACTTCGTCGAGGCTTTCGTCCAAAAAAGGGGTAGTTAGGGCCTTCACAGCCAATCCAGTAGCGGTGATCAATGGGGGCAATCCAGGCGGGCCAAGGTGCGTAGTTTTTTTTTAAGCCAATCCACGATTCTCTGATGTCTAATGTTGCAGTCAGGACACTCTGGGCAATAGAGCGCAAGGTCTCGAGAGCAACCTTCCCCCCCAGGCTTGATCGTTCTGAATTAGCCGACAACGTGCTGCTTAACAGCATACGCGACGCAAGCCCCCTTGTCGACTTTAGTGGCCTCCATGCTCTTGCTCAGGATTTCGGCCCTCTTGATGATCAAATCCTTGAGCAAGGACTTGCTTACGATCGTGCGATGCAGTGAGGTCCCTTGGTTTTCGGAATATTGACGAATGTCAGTGGATGAACAGCCACAGATGGTGCGATGAGTGCGCTTGGGTTTTCTGTCGACCTCAACTCTTTTTCCGTTCTGTTCTTCTTTCCCGGGTGATCGCAAGTGATTATACGGTTTCTGCGGAGATTCTGCGCGTGCTATTTAGCGCGTGAAACTCTCCTCTGTTTCATCAACTTTAATTTCGGCGGGGGTAGATTCTTAATCTCATAGAGTATTATTTAGACGTCTCTGTTGCTTTCTCGCTCCTTACTTATTGTGGCTGCATTGGCTGGATGGACCTTACCAGTCAAATACGTGAAAATCGATTCCGAGATGGTCTTCAGGATCTCCTTTTCATTCTGGAGAATATTCTGGAAAACCGAGGCCGAACATTGAAGAACCTCGACATGCCTTGTTCAACGTTGGCGCTCGCGTCATCAAAATCAAATCCTTCGACGTAAAACTCCTCGGACCTCGAAAATTGTGTTTGCTCCAGCTCTATCTCCAGTTTGACGTCTATGACATTCTGCTCCAACTCAGCCTGCTGTCTCCTGAATTCCACCACTCGTTCGGAAACTAGTTCAATTATCACCTTGCGCTGAAAATGTACATTATTGAGTACGCAGTGTTCGCCGTCCAATTGCTTTTATATCAGAAAGGTTCTACTTTCCTACTAATATACTAGCCGTGTCTGTCAATTCCACTGTAACCGGCTTGAATTAAAAAAAGTGTTTTAGGCTAATTGAACTTTCGAAAAATTTTCATCCCATTCCCTACGGTTCTCCTTTAAGAACCCGGAAGTCATTGGCTTGATAGTTCGATTAACGCGCTCAACCGGACTTATTTGGGGATGGCTCAATATATGCATATTGCCTCTCGCCAGAAACAGGGCTCTGACAACTGTATGTATGTACTGCGTACCGTTTATCCGTAACAATTGACCTCGGGGTTCCCCGACGGTTGAAAACTGTATTGATCGCTTTATCCACGGATTTACCGGTCATATGTCGAACTGGAAATAACTCTTATATATTTACTGTACAAACACTGAACGACAATCAAATTAAAGTTTACCCTTTTTCCGTGTTTGAAAGTTTGTCCAAGGTGATTGTACGGGCCTAGTTGTTTCTTTTCTCTTTTGTAGGTATTTGACTGTATTTTACCGCAAAGCACGTTTCGCGATCTTCGACGAAGGACTTGCGTCCGGCTTGCGTAGTATCGTGATTTTCGCGAGGAACAGTTATGAGGTCACAGTGTTTGACTACTTTTTTTCACAGGTTTTCATCTTCAGTCAGAGCATTCTCGTAATAAGGACGATAATAGAAAAAGTCGTTAGTCTCAATTTCACATTCAGAAAATCTGTCTGGTTGATCTTTCATGAGTTTGAACTTAGTTTCGTACCAAGCCTGATTACAAATAGTGTTCAACTAGATTCGTTCTTGGATGGTTTCTTCAATGACCTTTTGCCATTCATTCGGATGCACGTAGACATTCAACATGCCCGACAGTGCGTCAGGAGCCACTGTTATGTCATGATTATAAAGGTAAATTGCCGATCTAGCCAAGCAGCCTATAGGATTTTTCAATCCATGAAGCCATTGAAACGCTTGAGGATTGGTAACGACCTTGAACGGCATACCTTCCAAATAATATCTTAGTTTCTCGACGGATCAAACTTATGCTAAATACTCTTTTTAAATAGTTGTATAATATAACTCTATGCCCGTCAATGGTTGACTCAAAATCTCAACAAAATTTTCAATTCCTGTCTCCGCATCTATTTGAACGAGAATTACACCCAAGCCAAAGTCGCTACCATCGGTGTTTATGGTGAAAGGCTATCCAGGAAGCGAGACATATAGTCGAGGGACTTCGATAAGAGCTTTCTTGACATTGTCAAATGCTTTCTGCTCAACCTCAGTCCATCTTAAAGGAACTTTTGGATTTGTCAACTTATTCAAAGGACTCTGAATTCTGGCTACATTTTTTTAATGCCTGTGATACTAGTTTACAACACTGGTAAACTGTCGCATTTCAGTCCGATCCTTTGGGTCTGGAAAGGTTATTATTGGTTGAATTTTCTCGGGATTTGGTCTTATGCCGAGTTAATTGACAATATATCCGAGAAATTTAACTTCTTTGCCGGCGAGGCTACTCTTTTCAGAGTTTACGATCAATTTAGCTTTCCTAAATACCTCGAACACAAATGACATAATAGCAATATGCTCATCAAGATCCTGACTGACAATGATGCAGTCATCCCCTGGTATCTAATTTTCAGAAGGTCTATTAATTGCTGGAATGTCAAAGGCGCGGCGGCTAGGCATTTCCCTTCATCGGAAATGCCGTATACTTTTGACTCCCTTCATCCATAGGGATTTGGTGAAAAGCATGCCCATTCTCTATTGCTCGACGAAACATATCCCCTTTTTAGCATACGGTCGATCTCTTCATTCATACATTTGTGTATTACCTCAATTCGACGATAAGGCTTTTGACGATGTGGTTTGTTGTCACTTCACTCAATCACGTGTTTGATCAAGTGAGTCTCACCAGTTGACACTTTGCCAAAGCTATCAAATTCAATGTCTAACTCCTTAACATTTAACCAAAAGCCTATTCCAAGAATTAAATCAATTCTGGCATAATCCTGAACCATTGGGGTGCATGCGCTCGTAAGTAGGCTTACTAGGGAATGACCGTCCACTACCACTGTCGATTATACCACGCATTTTGTAGCAAAAAATATTAATTTGGACAGCCATTTTTACGGAACTTTTAGGTTCTTGAGTTGCGTTACCAGGCCGATATATTCTCCTCTGTGCGATATGTTTCTCAGTCTATTCCTCCTGCTTCGTATGTAAGACATGCTCCAATTGATCATCAGATTCTTCCGAATCACTAGGGCTTTCGTTCGGCAAAAGCAATTCCAGTGGGTTAGGAGCACTGACATTTACTTTGCCACCACCACAGTCAATGTCGTCTAAATTTCTGGGTTGACTGAGGTTTAAAATCTTTCCAACATCGACAACCCTTTTAGACGAAGAAGGATACTGAATATCCTCAGCTTTTCGCTTAGTTTTAGTAATCTGAGATGAAATTAGGAATGGAATGTCTCAGCCTCGCACAGTTAAAGCAGAATAACTTGGACCGATCAAAAGGTGGACTTCTTCCTTGCGATTAACTTAATTTGATTGAAGAAGGTCTAACGTCAGTTTTATTTTTCATTTTGGATTGATCAGACGTACCTTGAAACCTTCTCAGATTTTGATCAATTCTTTGCCGCATCATTGTTTTAGTATTTTTCACTTTGAGTTCTTGTTTAGGGTATATGTTTTTCTTTAGCTGAAAAGCATTAAAGTCTGTAACTTGCTTGTTCTCGGAACTGTCATCGACCGAGTTCAATTCTTCCTGCACCGAACATTCGTCGAACTGGTCAGCCAGGTCAAACTACCCCTGAATATAATTCAAGTCTGTACGAGCAGACTTCGGGCGCGCTTTTGCGACTAAATTGATCGAAAGCCTAAATCCTAAATTCTGGCCGGTACTGCATACGCTTGAATACGAGTCTATCTCTACAGGCAAATCCCGCGAGTGTTCCATTATTCTCGAGTTTCAATTTGTGAACCTCGAGGAGGAGATCAGCGTCATCTTTTCTGACGCCTTACTCGTGTCGAAAGGCGCGTGAAAAGTCTCTTCATGTATGTCACGAGTTTTTATTAACACGATACCATTACCTGTAAGGACCTTAAAATATTTTCGATAAACACGGAACGAATAAGTCCTTATGTATCCCGCTGGTACTCAAATGATCCTTCTGAATCAATAAAAACTGTTCAGTCTTTTTCTCGGTTCTTGGAAAAGAGATTTCCCAAGAACTGACTACGCGACCTATCTTCATCAGCAAGTCTTCGTGAAAGCCAGAGTAACCCCTACCGATTCCACGAATTGACAATGAACACCGATTCCGGCTCGAGTCAAGTCTAGCAAGACTAACGTCCTCGCTTGACTCATGGTCACGCCAGGAGAACAAGAAACCCGTTCTCCGCGCAATAGAAATGTTCCGAGACACGAATCTCCCTGTCGACTATTTGCTTGTCGGTATTCGGCTCACCAAGCACAACCCTTATTATACGCGGAACAGTTTTTTGACCACTTAATCGGAATCATTCGTGGCTCTATTTTGTGAAAATTGATTGTCGCGAGGAAATCGAGAATCCACGGTTACAGCGGTTCTTCAGCATCCGAATTTCGACGGTGGTCATTCTGAACGGAATTCGAATTTGACTCGTCCTTGACGAGACAACTCGGAAAGTTTCTATTGCCGGATACACTTGAAGAATTTTCTTTCTCTTCAGGCCCCTGCTTGCGTGAAGTATGTGGGACGGGGTCGTCGCGATTGGTTATGTAACGCTATGTTGCGTTCTAGGGCGGTATAATTCCGTTATAAGTCGGAAGTGACTAACACAGGTAGGAGTCGTTCTACGCGAACCCCATCCCCTTTCTCTACCCGCGCCCATGGGGAAGCCGGAGTTACGTGTGTAAACAATTGGGTGGATATTAATCAAAACCTGCCTTTACGTGTCTGTCTCGCTCATTTCGTTGTCTGCCATCATCTCGTTTGTGTGTTCCAATGAAACCGGCTAGCTAAGGGGTGCTGACGTGCTAGCTTGGTAGCTTTTAGAGATTGAGCTTTGCTGAGCTTCCTCTTCGGTGGCGAATAGAATATTTTCGAATTAACATAATTTTAGAACTAATTCAAGATAAAGCCAATGTAGGAAAATAGACAAAATTGCAAATAATTGATTAATCAATCTACAGTCAAAAAGCTAGGACATAATCCAACCCAAGACATAACACATTATGGACTAACCGACAATTCAATTTCATAATAGGGAGAATGAAATCTAAAGCTGCTCTGAATTACACTGAGTCCAATATGGAAGAGAATTTCTAAAATTTAATAGTAGTAAAATGATCGAAAATTCAGAGTTAGGCCTTCACTAATCAATCATTTTCATGTTATTTTAAAAATGCCACAGTTTATTAAATTATCAAAGTAACACTTAATTATTTAACTCCAATAATATTTATTCCATTTAAATTGGCATGGCAAAACATGAGAACTATATCTTTAATCGTTCAATTTGCAATATCGTTTGTTGTTGTAAACTGTCAGGGCAGGCTTTAAACAACTGGCAACAATTAATATAACCCTACGAATCTCGCAAGATTAACACATTTACTTCGGGTATTTAACATTTCTATTCGTTCGAGTCATCTATATTACTCAAACTCTTCTACAATTTTAAAATCAATAATTTTGTCAACAATTAGGAGAAGACTTAACTCCGGCAATTTCCTTTTCCCAAAGTGGGGTTCTAAACCTTCAATAATATAAATAAATGCTCAGGGATAAACTTAAACATCATTAAAGTTGGCACACCTATTACATTTGTCTAAAATTGGTATTTATATTTTAGAGCCTTATTCGACGAACACGATTTATTTACGTTTGAGTCACACTACAATGTGACTCGAATTGTTTTGATTACGCGTGTCTATGTTTATCACACACCATAATCACATAAAAGTATAGTGTCCACGATTCTTGCGAAATCGCCAAACATATCATACAATATAATCCAAATATTCGTTAGATATTAATTCAATATAGCCATGGCTCTATTGCTTTTATTTTAAACCGACTTCAAAAAGAAGGAGGTTCTATCTATGTTTATCGCGATGTATTTTTTTATGCATAAGTTTTTATTGCTCTCGTTCAAAGATTCTGTAGCTATTTGAAAAATTCTTTTTTACCGTGGTCAGTCATGTCACAATGAAAATGGTGTGTTTTTATTGTTAATGTATTACAGAGTTGTAAGCGCGCATTCTCAGGAGCATTAAAATGAAGAAAAATTGAATTTCCTCGGTTACAGCGCAATCTATCGCGAAATGACAAAAATGTTTTAGACAAATCATACACATTTTGATCCAAAGAATACGAATATGCAATAAAAAATAGGGGTTCCCATTTAAGATTTCGAACTTGCCACAACCCCCACCCTCAAGGAGCGTTGTGGGGGAACCGATTTTATCATCAATGTATGTACTCCTCATAGTGATTAAATTTTGATCCATAACATATTTTCATAGAGTGCCTATTTTTCGAAATGTTTGAAATTCGCAAGTTAAAAAAATCACCTGATTTTTAGAATTATGTCCAATAGTCGTCCTATATTACGTCCTCGTGGTCGGAATTTCGGCGAGGCTACTGCGTAGGACTTTCACTCGGGTTCCAAGAGCCTACGATTGACACTCGGATTACAGGTCATTTAGATACCTAACGTGCCGATAAATTGAAATCTGAATTTTACACTTTAATTTGATAATCAAACCCGAAAAGAGAATTCTCATCTTGATGTTTACGGATGGGTTAAATTATTTATAGCATTACTAAAGTGACTTCTTCTCACAATACTAAGAATTTAAACTGAAAACAATGCATGGAGTTTTTAGAATAATTGTGGGAAGTACCATGCGAGTGAGAATTTTGCTGTACAGGACATTATAGGCGAGTCTGAGGCGAACCGAAAACGAATTCAAGATGAGCAAACGGCAAGTACGGTAGACCGGTAAAAAACCGACCACGGGGGCAAGACCGTCATTAAAAATCAAATTGCTATTTCTGAAGCATTTAATTCCTTCTTTGCATAAAATAATCTATTCTTTAAGAGAAATGGTGTTATAAATTGAAATCTTGAAAATTTATATTAGCTGGCCAGAAATGAACTTCTGTAAAATGAACTAAAATAACAACAATTAACAACTGCAAGGAATTTAACCTTCAAGCTGAATTTTTTTGGATGTTTTGGAGGGGTAAAGAAAGATAAAAAAGTGGTTTTTCTCGAAAACCTCTTTGTGGATTTTTGTGAAAAAATAGAGACTAACATATATCTAGATTACATATTTTTCCCGAACTGATTTAAATGATGCGCCATAATCTAAACAAAAAAATTGTATTACCATACATATATCTCACATGACAAATGAATTACGATATGCTGTAATAGATAAAACACAGTCAGAAAACACCAAAAAAGAAGTGAATATATTTACAGAATAGCGTTTAACTGTTTTGGTCATTGGAATAATTAGAATAATTATTTATTTTCAGTACGCTAATTGTTTTTATTACTCTTTTTCGATTGCGCCCTAACTGCGAACAATGAGCCCGCTCCCCGTCGCAAGCGCAAAGAAATTTTCGCATATAATTATACAATACAAATAACGCGCTGAAAGCGATAGTTTTATCCGAGTTTTATGTAAATATAAGATAAGGCTTAGCCCTTTTCCTCTCATTGGTGGGACATTATTTAATAAGTGATACCACCTAAAAATCAAAAGTATTCAGATCATATTCAAATTCGCATATATTATCCTGACGTTTAAACTGAAAATTCAAGTAAGTGCTTTCTAAGTTGCATTGAACTAAATCATTTTTATTAAAAAATGTACTTGCAGATTTTTCTGGAATTAAACCTCAGCTAAAAAGTACGCCAAGTCGCTTGGGGAGTGTTTTGCTGTAAAGTTATCGAGCTTGGACATCTTTTCTCGACTCTGCATATTTATAACTTGAGACTTTACTTAGAGCACATGCTGTCACATGCGGAGTTTTGATTTTTTACGAAGCGTCCTTAAGTCACATTGTAAAATTTAAAGGCCTTAGAGTAACAGATCGCCTCATGTCAGAAATTTTCAGCTTTCAGCTATGCACGCCGAAGTTCAAGTGTAAATAACTCAGCTTGGACTTCCGCGGTTTAAAAAAAATAGGTGTTTACAAAATTTCTTCTCATGCACTTGATACAAGCCCTTCTAAGGTAATAGGGATGGAAAATAAAGGGGTTGCAGTGCAGGATCGTAACTTTTGGGAGTGTGACAAGAAATTGTTGAGGAATGCTACTAGAGTCACAGAAAAAAATTAAAATAAAAAGAGGTGGGGGGGGGGGGTAAAGGAGGCGAAAAGTGGTACTGGAAATGTGTGATGAGGTAGGAGGTTGCTTGCTGTATTTTACCAGAAGGCTGGGGATGGAAAGGGAGATACCGTCCCGCTTGCTTTGTTTTACCCGCAGGTGGTTGGCGGAAAGGAAGAGGAGAAACTGTTTGCTGTATTTTGCCCGCAGGTGGTTGGCGGATAGGAAAAGGGGAAACTGCTTGCTGTATTTTGCCAGCAGACAGGGGGTGGAAAGGGAAATTGAGGGTTTAAGGAAAGGAGGGGATACCTGGGTCGTCGTTTAGAGTAGGAACACTAAAATTTTATTCAGCACTAGTTACACTAGGTGTTTTCTGCTGTCCGAGGACCGGAAGAGACTGACTTATTTGCTAACGCAGGGCCTTTTTATAAGGGAATAACGCAGTAGGGGAAACCATTCCGGCTCTCTTACTTTCGCCCGAGTCTCTTTTCCTCTTCTTATGCCCGAAGCGAGGGAGGGAAGATAGAGAGGCTCGGCGCGTAGGGATTATGCGAGCGACAAAGACAGCGACAGTTACAAACTCTTGCCTCCCTATGACTGGTTAAAATTTCTATTAGCAAAACAAGTGTCGGAGAGAGGGTATTAATGTATTGCATTACGATAATTTTAGTTTATAGTATTAAATTGATTTCCTCATAATTTTGCCGCTTAGGTTCGTATAACAATTCCTACCTAGGAGGGGAAGAGACTTTTTTAGCCTTACATAACTAAATCCATACTATAAAGACTTTATACCTTATCCTGGGTGATGCCTTGCCGTCTCTGATACAGGACTGGGAAATCTTCATGAAGATGACTTCACAGACAGTAGTAGCATCGCCGTTCATACGGCTGATGCTCATCGTTTCCGATTGGGGCTTTCTGTTTCATGAAAGTTTCAGACTTAGGCGAGTCAGTAGGTCGTTGAAGTGAGTAAGGTTTGCTGTGCGATTAAGCGTCTTTAAACTCGGCTTGATTGTTTCAAGTATCACAGCTATGAGCTCGTCTTTAGTGTTCGTAGGTTGGAGACGCTTTGCTAGTAGATACTCCTTTCGCAAGAAAAGACCTACAGGTTCTTTCTCCGTTTACTTTACAGAGTGCAGCGGAGCGCGCAAAAGATTTATAAGGTTTGGCCCAGCGTATTTATTAGTAAGCAGTACTGCGATTTTGCTGTACAAGTCCATTGTACATTGTGCTTGAAATCGAAAAATTCCGGTGCGGGTAGCAGTGGTACTCTGAAAGCGCGAATTAAAGCTTTAATGTCGGCTAGGCTCATGGTGGGGGAATGAAATGCTGTCGTAGACTCTTTTATTGATAGTGGAGTTGGGTTGTTTCTTAATACCATGTCCGTGACTCCATTCGACTGGACTGTATTAGTGGACAAACAAAACAGAGAAGGGGACGACTATGATTTTGACGTAAGAAAACTCTTCTTCCGATTTCTCAAAGATCGGTAAATCAGATATTTGTACTTATTTGACAACAAGGCTTTTCGATAACTTCTTTTTAGCGCGTCTCATATGCGCACATTAGAGACAAGAAACTTTGCATACCCGCAAAATTTAAAATTAATGTCACAGGGTTATCACTGTCACTGCTATGGATTAGCCTTCAGTTGGAAACTGTCTTGGATGGTTATGGCAAAAATTTTATGATACATGTGCGTATAGATAATTGCTCGTTTGTTTGCTTTCAGTATTCAATTTCAGCTCTTCGCACTGGTCCACGCTAACCCACGGTTCATTCTTAGAAATTTAAACCTATGTTGTGCACTTGTATCACAAGGAGCTAATCATGACACGTGTAAAGTTAGATTTGTACAAAATTGCTGATTTTAAGCGTGAAAAATGACTTAAGAAACGACTCTGTCCGGTATGAGTCAGCATTCACAGCATGCGATAAAATAATGAAGTTTGAAACATGAAAAAAGAAAAAATCGAGATCGGATAATTATAATTATACAATCTAGAATCTTATAATTATCAGTAGGAGACATATAAAGTTCATGAATTTATGATACTGAACTATGTTGCATCATGCGGTTCTCTATTTTATCATTCTACATCATGTTATATTCTAAGTTTTGAAATGTAACTTACTATATTTGTTCTTACAGAACTCAGTTCACAGAGTTTGCAGGAATTATTTCCTTAATCCCGGGGTGTTATTTTTCCTCCTATAAAGATGTTTGAGTATAAACCTGATAAACAGTTAATTAATTTACGGAGAATCGTTAATGACGAGATGACTGGATTTTATGAGAATTCGACTTTAGTAGCAAGGAGTCATGTTATCATTGGATGCTTGCAGAAAGATAATATTAGATCACTTTCTAATTTGTTTGTTGAAACTGGATATGTATTTGACACATACAAAAGCAAGTTTGTAAGTCTTAACAGTAACGAACTGTGGCGAATGGGTATTGACTGTCGCTGGAAATCAGCTCGTTCGACTGATGAAGCTGCTGATGTATATATAGTAAGAAATCAAGGAAATAATCAAACAAACAGTCAAGAAATCCAGCAATCTAACCCTCAAGCAAACCATGCAGTAAGCCAACAAGTATACCACCAAGCAGCCCAGCGAGTTTACCAACAAGCAATCCATAAATATCACCACGAAGTCGCTGAACAGACATATCAAGAATTAATATATGAAGCAAGCTATGCAGGAAACCTTGAAGCGTTTCACCAAGCATACTATCAAGTAATTTAACAATCGAACTTTCTAGAAACTCATAATTCACAGTATCAATCAGCTCAAAAAGACAAACTTCAAGTAATCCATCAAGCGAACTATGAAGCAAGTCATCAAGCAAACGCTCAAGCCAACAATAAAGTAGACCATCAACCTAACTATTATGGAATCCCTGCAACAATGAATGAAGGAAGTCCCTCAATATACCTGAAATTAGACAGTTCAGCAAACCACAAGGTAGACTGTCAAGGAAACCATTAAGTAAATCGAACATATCATAATTTAAACAACGAAGCAAACCATCAAGATTTTCAAACATACCTTAATTATTTCACCAGACATAGATCCAATCAATGAAATTAGTAAAATGTAAAACTAACATACAATATTGCTTGCAAATAAATAAAAAACTTATTGCAATATGCTTAATGATTAGTGTTCACACTCTCTTATACTCTTCCCTTGATTTAATGGGCTAGGTGTCGCACAATCTTGAAAACCTAACTTGATACGCTTGTCGGTATATTGAATAGGATAGGCGGCTTCACATTGTGCATACGAAAATTGTTATCACCCCTTGACTGAATGGGGTAAAGGACTTACAGTTTTGGTAGCCTAAAGTGATAGGCTCGGATGTATATGTGAAGGAAAGATAAGGTAATGATATGAGGTCCAGGAATTTGCTCTGAACACAAAAAAGATTCTGCGTTAAATAAACAGGTGGCGGGATAGGTAAATAGGCACCTGGGGAAGATAATTCTTGGGCTGCAAAGACCAATTTATGGTTTGTCGCAAAGCGTTTGTGTGGATTCGGCCGATTCTTCTGCTTTAGCTTCGGGTTTTCGTCAACCATCAGTTTTTTTACCCTCTACGAAAAACGAATGTATAGCACGGGCCTACAGCACACCAGAATAGGAGTACATTGGGGAAAAGGACAATCCGTTAGCGGGGGATAGCAATTATTTGCACCGGTGACGTTTACACTTTCCTTCCTAAAGGAAGCGCAAAACGTTGGCACGCTCAAACCAACGACATTTTTCACAACGTATACGTGATTGAATTGACTGGCGCTTACAAGGAAGTAGTTTTGAGAGTGAAGGCCGGGTCGTAAACTAGAAATAGGGTGGGATGGGGGAGGCGGGTTGAAACAATTTACGCTATAATCGATAGGCTGACTCTTTAAAGTTTTGTCATTGAATTTTTTGAATTTTACTAAACTCAAAGAAGGTGTAATCCTCAGCGACACTGTGATCCCTGAAGAAGTACTGCTTCAGTCTAACCAGGGTTGAATTAGGGGATGAATAATTGAGCGTTGGTTTCGTTTTTAACAATAATAAATTATCGATTTAGTCTCCTATAATGTACAGGCTAAACTAGTTCTTGGTGTGAGTGTGCCTGTATGTGGATTTGTGGGTGACCCGAGAGAGTTTTAAGTTTGCGTGTAGTGTGTGCACGAGTGACAACACTTTAAGTGTGTGTGTGTGTTAAGTGTGCGCTTCTAAGAAAATAGGATAGGTCTGTGGCGTATGCAGCAATAAAAGAAGCGGTAAGCGTTTGCATTCGTGGGCGACCGGGGCATCGGCGGATGAGGCGAGTGTTGCTCCCTGGGCCCGTCTCCCTCGAGGAAGCGGTTTCAGTACGGTGCGGATCGAGACAGATGGGTGAGGGGGGCGCTTTGGTAGACGCAGGAGGTGCGCGCGCGCAACGGTCGGTCAGGTCAGTTAGGTTTCTCAGAAGGGAGGATGTTAGGCGGCAGGGGAAGACACCGGATCAGTCCAGGGTAGGCCGAAGATGAGTCGGCGTACCCTCTCCCGATAGACGCTCATAGGTGTGCCAGGTAGTCGTGTGCAGAGTGGACACCTGAAGCGGATACAGGAATTCAGTATGGTCCGGGTTAGGATGGGAATTGGACATAAAATACCTTTGCTCGGCGTGCGGCCTTAGTTGCTCCAGGCGGTCACAATTCACCTCAGTCCATGGAATTCCCCCAAAAGTTCGTCGGCAGTTAGTCCCGGTTGCTCCAACATAGGTCCTCCAGGTGGTACAAATTGCAGTCGGTTCGACCGGCTTGCTGCGCTCGACGAACTGCTTGTTTCACGATGCTGCGAGTACGTTTTATGTTTTGCGGTCGGTCGACTGGTGGAGAACGCAGGCGCGCTGTCGTGTCTCGTGAAAATGGGGCTCGCGTGGTTGCCTCGTCA
>JAAAKG020040083.1:0-19060 GCA_010014905.2 Druon quercuslanigerum
CTTTAAAAAATATATATTTAAAAGTAAATTATAATCTATTAGTTATAAAAAAAATAAATAAAAATTATAAGATTAAATTTTTGTTATAAAAGGAACACTTCTTAAATTAAAAGTTAAATTATTTTCATTTTAAATATTTTAAAATTCCTTGGAAAGCTTCAAAATTCTATTTTAAAATCTTGAAACATCTACAGGTTGTTTTACATTTATTCAAATTTTTAATTACTTTTGATTTTTTTTTTAGATTTTCTAAATATCTTTTATAATTATTCGAATTCTTTCTAATTTTTTTATTAATCCTGTAAAATCGAAAATATTTGTGACAATTTATTCATTTTTGGTGAACTAAAATCTAAAACCGTATTTATAAATTCTTCAAATTAAAAAAGATACGCTTAAAAATTACCATCCGAAATCGAAAATTTGTAAGTAAAATATTTTTGAAGTACGCACTGTAAACTGAATGATACCATAATTAAAAAGGATAAAAATTCAATTGATTATTTAAAAAAAAAAAAACTTTTGAAATCAAACTTGGAGAGAATTTCGTTTTTCTACAAATTTGTAAAATTTCCTGTGAAAAAATAAATTAGGGAAATAAATATAGGGACACCGTTATCGAAAATAGGCAGTTATCGAAATGTTTTCACATTATTGTGAAAATTTTTTCCACCAGGGATAAGAAGACAATTTTAAATAAATATTATACCTGCTCTGCATTAATTGGGAGAGGAATTGGAGGCTGCTGTGCACTAGTCGCTTGACTGCTGTGTGCCAGGGCTATCAAGGCCTTTTGACTTTCTCGAGCATCCACCAAAAATATGCTCTCTTTGACTGACTTCGGGTTAAATTCGTCCATTCTGAAAATATAATTTTTTAAGCTATAAAGAAAAATTTTTAACCAAGCGGTAGAATTTTTAATAAAAAAAGATTAAATTTCAAAGAAAAATTATATTACTTTCAATGAAAAATAGAATCTTTCAATTATGAGTTTAAAAAATTATTTTGCACAAGAAAAAAGGAATTTGCAACCAGTTGAATTCAGAAAAAAAAACGAATATTAAACAAAAAAAGTTGAATCCTCAACCTATAATGTAATAGCTAAATTTTTGACATAGAAAATTAAGTTCTAACAAACAAAAAAAAAACGTTAGTAAAAAAAATTAACTTTTCAAATAAATAGTTTAATCTTCAACAAGCAGTAGCACTTTTATACAAAAAAATCCATTTTCAAACAAATTTTTAATAAAATAGTTAAATTTGCAACAAAAAACATTATGTTTCAACTAAAATTACGAATCTTCAACAAAGAAAAATGAAATTTTAAAAAAAAATTGTTAAATATTCAACTGAAGTCCAATTTTTAACGAAAACGTAGATTTTTTAACCAAGAAGATTAATTTTCTACAAAAAAATGATTAAATGTCGACGAAATACATAAATTTTTAACTTTAAATTTATAAATGTGAATTTTTATCAAAAAATGAAATAACTCAATTTCAAGTTCAAAAAAAATTAATTTTCTACAGAAAATAAAACGAATTTTCAAATGAATAATTAAATTTTCAACCAAACCGTAGAATTTTTAATAAAAAAGATTAAATTTCAACCAAAAATAATATCACTTTCAACGAAAAATAGAATCTTTAAATTATGAGTTGAAAAAATTATTTTGCACAAGAAAAAAGGAATTTTCAACTAGTTGAATTCAACACAAAAAAAAATACGAATTTTAAATAAAAAAAGTTGAATCCTCAAACCATAAAGTAATAACTAAATTATTAGATATGAAATTAAGTTTTAACAAACAAAAAAAATATAAATAAAAAAAACAATTAAATTTTCAAATAAATAGTTTTTTCTTGAAAAAAAATCAATTTTCAAACTAATTTTTAATAAAATAGTTAAATTTTCACCCAAAAAGATCATTTTTCAACTAAAATTATGAATCTTCAGCAAAGAAAAAAGCACTTTGGCGAAAATTGTTTAATATTCAACTGAAGAGTCCAATTTTTAACGAAAATGTTGATTTTTTAGGCAAGAAGATTAATTTTTTTACAAAAGAAAAAAAAGATTCAATATCGACAAAATACATGAGTTTTTAACCCATCACTTGAATTTTTAACTAAAAAATGTGAACTTTTAACCAAAAATGAAATAGCTCAATTTTAAGTCGAAAAAACTTAATTTTCTACCGAAAATAAAACGAATTTTTAAATAAATAATTAATTTTTCAACCAAACGGTAGAATTTGTAATAAAAAAAGGTTAAATGTCAACCAAAAATAATATTACTTTCAACGAAAAATAGAATCTTTAAATTATTAGTTTAAAAAATTATTTTGCACAAGAAAAAAGGAATTTTGAACAAAAAAAACGAATTTTAAACAAAAACAGTTGAATCCTGAACCTATATTGTCATATCTAAATTTTTAGATTAAAAATTAATTTGAAAAAAACCATTAATAAAGAAAAAAGTTAAATTTTTAAATAAATAGTTTAATCTTTGGCAAGCAATAGCGTATTTAAACAAAAAAATCCATTTTCAAACTATTTTTTTTATAAAACAGTTAAATTTTTAACGAAAAAGATCATTTTTCAACTAAAATTATGAATCTTTAACACAGAAAAATGAACTTTCAAGAAAATTGTTCAATATTCAACAGAAGACTCCAATTTTTAACGAAAATGTTGATTTTTTCACCAAAAAGATTAATTTTCTACAAAAAAAAAAAAGATTAAATATCGACAAAATACATAAATTTGTACACAATTACTTGAAATTCCAACTATAAAATGTAAATTTTTATCAAAAAATGAAAAAGCTCAATTTTAAGTAGAAAAAAATCAATCTTCTACCGAACATAAAACGAATTTTTAATAAAAAAAAGATTAAATTTCAACCAAAAACAATATCACTTTCAACGAAAAAAAAGAACCTTAAAATTATGAGTTTAAAGAATTATTTTGCTGAAGAAAAAAGGAATTTTAAACCAATCAACAATAAAAAAACGAATTTTAAACAAAAAAAGTTGAATCCTCAATGTATAATGTAATAACTAAATTTCTGGATAAAAAACTAAGTTTTAACAAACAAAAAAACCATTAGAAAAAACAGTTAAATTTTCAAATAAATAGTTTAGTCTTCAACAAGCACTAGCACTTTTAAACAAAAAAATCCATTTTCAAACTAATTTTTATGAAAATAGTTAAATTTTCAACCAAAAAAATAATTTTTCAACTAAAATTATGAATCTTCAACAAAGAAAAATGAACTTTCAAGAAAATTGTTTAATATTTAACAGAAGACTCCAATTTTTAACGAAAATGTTGATTTTTTCAACAAAAAGATTAATTTTCTACAAAAAAAAGGTTAAATATCAACAAAATACATAAATTTTTACCTAATTACTTGAAATTTCAACTATAAAATGTGAATTTTTATCAAAAAATGAAAGCGCTCAGTTTTAAGTAGAAAAAAATCAATCTTCTACCAAACATAAAAACGAATTTTTAAATAAATAAACAAATTTTCACCTAAACGAGATAAAATTTTAACTAATCAGTTGTATTTTTAACCAAAAAGCATGAATTTTGAAACGAGATTATTAATTTTCAAACAATAAGGACAAAACAAATACATGAACTGTGTGTGCAATTTCAACCACATAGTTAAACTATCAACACAGAAAGATGAATTTTCGACTTAGAAGATTATTTTTCTACTAAAAAAAGACGTACTTTTAACAAGATATTTTTATTTTAGAAACTTAACTTTAATAAAAACAGACAAATCTTCAACAAAAGTGTTAATTTTTTACCAAATAGTTACACTTTAAATCAAAAAGACTAATTTTTTTAACAAAGGAGATTAATTTTCTAGAAAACTGTTGAGTTTTTAATCTAAAAATATGAATATTTAACAAAAAAGTTAATTTTCAACCTTCAAAGATGAATTTTGAACCAAACGGTCGAATTTTTAATATAAAATGATTAAACTTCAATCGAAAATAATTGCACTTTTAAATAAAAGTAACATTTTTAAACAAAAAATATAAATTTTCAAAATAATTTTGAATAACATAGGCAAAATTCCAACCAAATAGATGATTGTTCGATTACCAATCTTTTAACTAAAAAAATGTGAATTTTGAACCAAAAATAGAATAGATAAATTTTAAGATCAAAAAATAAATTTCCAAACAAAAATAGGAGGAATTTTTAAACAAATAATTAAATTCTCAATCAAACGAAATTAATTTTTAATTAAACAGTTGCATTTTGAACCAAAGGGACGAATTAAAAAAAAAAGAATTTTCAACCAGAAAATATCAATTTCAAACAAAAAATGGGGAAGTTAAATTTTGGGTGAAAAAAATTGATTATTAACAAAAATAAAAGACAACAATTGAATTTTCAATCCGAAAAATAGAATTCTACAAAAGGAATTCCCGACGAAAAATGTAAGAGTTCATATTCCAACTAAAAAAAAACTAATTTTTATCAAAATAGTTCAGATTTCCACCAAAGATTTGAATTTGCAACAAAATAAGTAAATTTTTATTTAAAAAGTTAATTTTCAACCAAACAGGCAAATTTCAAACCAAAATGATGAAAAAGACGGATTTTTTAACAAAATACATACAATTCCAGCCAAAAAGTTGAGTTTTTTGTTTAAAAAAATTAACTTTAAACAAGAAAAGACCAATTTTAAACCAAAAATACTAAATGTTTACCAAAAGGGGTTAATTTTCTACAAAAATGTGGAATTTTCATCCAGAAAATATGAATTTTCCACCACAAAAGTTAATTTTCAACCAAATAGTTCAAATAAAAAAAAAAAATATTAAAAAAAAATCCGTCTTGGCTTAAAAGTTAAATTTGTTGCAAATGCGTCTATTTGGTTCGAAAATTTGTCTTTTTTGACAAATAAAATTTTTTAATTGTAAATTAATTTCTGTTTGAAAATGAAAATATGAATATATATAAATTAAACATTGATATTTCTACTTGAAGATTGAAAATTAGGCTGAAAATTCAACTATTTTGTTGAAAATTGATTTTTGTAGTAGAAAATTCCGCTATTCTGTTAAAAAATTCAACTATTTCGTTAAAAATTCCAGTATTTTGTTAAAAAGTCATCTTTTTTCATCAAAAATTCAACGATATTTTTAAGCATTAAGAACTGTCGATCATTTGGTGGAAATTTTATCTTTTTAGGTTGAAAATTTACATTTTTATTTTCAACACAGAAGTTGGAGTATTAACCAAAAAAAAAAATAGAAAACTCAAACCAAAAAGATGACTTTTCTACCAATAAAGATGAAATTTTTAATAAAAACAAAAAAAAAAACAGTGAAATTTTTTCAACGAAAGAGATGAATGTTCAAAGAGTTAAATAAATCATTTTATTTTATTATTAATTTTACCCCAGTAGTTGAATTTACAATTTAAGAAAATCAAAGCAGCCAACAATAGAATAGTTGCAATTCTAATTAACGAATATATTAAATTTCTATAAAAATAAATGAATTTTCATAAAATATATAAGAATTTTAAACAAAAGAAGTGAATTTTCTACAAAAAAACGTTTTTTCAATAAATAAAGAAAAAAATGTCCCTCAAATTGTTAAATTTCCCAGCCAATGAACAATGCAATAGTTAAAACTTTTAGTTAAAAAATTAATTTTAAAACAATATATTGACAGCAAGAAATTATTAGGTTTCAGAAATTGAAATAAAATTATTGTTAAAATTGAAGAAAAAAATCGTGAATAAATGAGAAATTTTAAAAGACCTGTGTATTTTTCATCTTTCAGACAAAATTAAAAATTAGAAACATGAGCAAATGATTTTTATTTACCAAACTTTTTTTTAAAAGACTTTCGCCTTGCATTATTTTAATTCTAGGGCAACTGCATTCCAACCAAACATTTTCATTATTATTTTCATCAAAGTCTTCGTTTTTTAAAATAATATTGTTAATTTAAATTGATAATGTTTAATTAAAAAAACATATTTTTCAACTGTTAAATTTTTATTTAAAAAAGAATTAATTTTCAACAAGATAATTTAAAAAACAAAAAGACGAATTTTGTTATCAAAAACATCAATTTTTAACAGGAGAGTTGGCTTTTTAGTTAACTAAATTATCTTTCAACAAACAAACAAAATTAATTCGCAAAAAAAAGTTAATTTTCAACAGAAATAAACGCATTTTTATAAAAATAGTTCAGATTTCCACCAAAGATTTAAATTTTCAACAAAATACATCAATTTTAATTTAAAAAGTTAATTTTCAACCAAACAGGCAAATTTCAACTCAAAACGATGAATTTTCAACTAAGAAAATTAGTTTTCTACTAAAAAGACGGATTTTTTAACAGAAAACATACAATTTCAGCCAAAAAGTTGAGTTTTTCGTTTTAAAAAAATTAACTTGCATGAAGAAAATAAAAATTTTAAACAAAAAATACTACATTTTTACCAAAAGGGGTGAATTTTCTACAAAAATGTCGAATTTTTATCCAGAAAATATGAATTTTCCACAAAAAAAGTTATTTTTCAACCAAATAGTTCCATTAAAAAAAACATATTTTTCAACTATTAAATTTTTATTTTAAAAAAAAAATTAATTTTCAACAAGAAAATTTAAAAAGACGAATTTTGTTATCAAAAACATAAATTTTTAACCAGAAAGTTGAATTTTTAGTTAACTAAATTATCTTTCAACAAACAAACAAAATGAATTCGCAAGAAAAAAGTTAATTTTCAACCAAATACTTAAATTTTTAGCTAAAAAGATGCATTTTCATAGAAAGCAATGAAATTTCTACTGAAACAGATGATTTTCTCAATCAAAAAGATAAGTTTTCAACAAAATAGTTAAATTTTCTGTTAAAAAAAACTTCAGTTGACTTCTTCACGATAATTTTTTATCAATTTTTATTTGTCTTAAAAAATCTACTTATTTCATTAAAATTTTTTTGGACTCTTTAGAAATGTTAAATTATTTTTGACTTTTTTTTTAATTTCTAAATAACTCTTAAAATGAGTTCAATTAATCAGAAAATTTTTAATCAATCGTGCAAAATAAAAAAAATGCCTTAATATTTTCTTATTTTTTGTTTTGCAATTTTCAAAATCTTTTTTTTATCTTTTTAAATATTCTCTTTAAATTAATTTGCTAAGATAAAAAAAAATTCATTTGCATAGGCATCTTAATTAAATTTTCGAATATAAATTTATTTTTATTTATTTCTTTCAAAACTTCTGAATAACACTTAAAATTATTAGAATTTTTCCATCAGTTTTTAATAAAACCCGAAAGTTTGAAAATCTTCTAAATTATTTTATTTTTATTTTAACCGGAAAGTTGAATTTTTAGTTAACTAAATTAGTTTCCAATAAACAAACAAAATAAATTCGCAAGAAAAAAAGTTAATTTTCAACCAAATACTTAAATTTTTAGTTAAAAAGTTGCATTTTAATAGAAAACAATAAAATTTTTACTAAAACACATGATTTTCTCAATCAAAAAGATAAGTTTTCAACAAAATAGTTCAATTTTCTGTTAAAAAAAGATTTTAGTTGGCTTTTTCACGATAACTTTTTATCAATTTTTATTGTAGCTTTGTAATTTTGACGATGATAAGATAAACATTTCATTGTTAAAAAGGTGTATTTTTCAACTTTCAAACAAAATAAAAAATTATAAATCAAATGAAAAATAACAAAAAATGGTTCAGCCACTTTTTTTTCGTTCAGCTGAGTAAAGAAAATTTGCAACCCTTTTTATTCTCTAAGGGAATACAAATTCCAGGACCATGAGCAAAAGAATTTGAAAAAACGTAAAGATTCTTATCCTTTACCCAGAGAACTATCAGCAATTTTATTTTCTATGAAAAAGAGTTGAATTTTTAACCCGATAAGATGCATTTTTTTACGAAATAGTTGAATTTGCACCCGAAAAGGATGTCTTTTTGGGAAAACTTTTTAATTTTCAACTAAATAATAACATTTATACCTTTTTTTTCTGTTATAATAATATTGTTAATTTAAATTCATTTTAAGCGTCTCTAAAACTAAATATTTTCGAATTTAAGAGTAATAAACTCGATGGAAAATGTCTAAAATCACAGGAAACGGGAGATCCTGGATTTGGTCAAAATACTTTATTCAATAAAAACTTACTTGTCATAGATGACACCATGTAAACCCAATTTCTTCAAGTGTTGGATAGTGTCCTTATCGTTGTTATCATCTCCCCAACAAAATATTATGAGTCCAGTGTCTTTGACCAGCTTGACCTGAGACGGATCGCGCAGAATGTCCTCAGTGTGGACATTGATTCCTAAAATGTCCACCGCCAAGGCGTGTCGCATAGCCATCGGTATCGTCTGGCACCTCGGATCGTGATACGTTGGATACTTGATTGTTTCGCCTTGTGTCAGAAAAACTACGGGATACTTGTTTTGCTTGAGTCGAATCATCGCACAAATGTCGGGATTGAACGACGAGAAGATGATTTTTCGGTCGCAACCGTAGTCCAGGACAACTTTAATTATAATGTCCAAGTACACGTTTAGATCGAAGGGATGATTAAGTTCGAAAGTGCCATCCTTAAATCAAAAACAAGAGAAAACAAATGAAGAAAATTGGAACGAAGAATTGCAAAAAAAAGAAAGAATTTAATTAAAAATAAAAGATGAATGAACAAAGCAAGATTTTTTCGTCAACAGAGAGCGAAAATTGAAAAGAAATGGTTGAACTTTTAAGCAGAAAGATGAATTTTTAATCGAGAAGATTAATTTGATCAAAAAACCCAAGAATTTTTAACAAAAAACGATAAATTTTCAATCAAAAATATAAGTTGACCAATTTCGAGTCGAAAAATTAATTTCAAACCAACAGAAAGATGAATTTTCAATAAAATAGTTAAATATATTGAGTAACATAAAGCTACTTTTAAAGCTAAAAATATATGTTATTCGTTTTCATAATGGAATTTTTTTAAATTAAATATGCTCTCGAAAAAAATTTCTGACATAAAAAAATCCCTGACAATTTCAGGTTTTCCAGGTTTTCCATGTAGGGTAGAAAACCTGATAAAATTTTTTTTCACCGAAAAAAGCAAATTTTCGACTTTTTTCAATTTTTAACTGGAGAATATAAAGATTCTACGAACAAAGTTAATTTTCACCGCATAAGTGTTCATTTAATTTAAAAAAATTAAATTTTCAGTACAAGAAAAAATTTTTAACCAAAAAAAAAATAAAATAAAAAAATAATAAACGAGTTTTGAGCTAAAATGATGAATCTTGAACTAAAGAATTAACTTTGAAGAAAGTAGTTCGATTATCTACCCAGGAGTTGAATTTTTAAGGAAAATGTAATATTTTATGTTTAGGTAAAAAAGAACTCTATTTAAAATAAAGATTTATTTTCAATCAAACAATTTCACTTTAAATACGAATTTTCTACAAAAAGTTACATTTTTAACTGAAAGATGTGAAGATTCTACTATAAAATTAATTTTCAACGCATGGGTGAAATTTTCACTTAAAAAATGATCTTTTCGTTAAATAACAAATTTTTAACAAAAAAAAAAAACGATTTTTTAACTAAGATTATAAATCTTGAATGAAAAAAAAACTGATTTTCCAGGAAGTAGTTCAACTCTTAGCCAAGGAGTTGATTTTTTAACATAAAATACAAAAAATTATTTTCTACCAAAAAAAGGCGAATTTTCTGCCAAATTGTTGAGTTTTCGAGCCAAAAATATGCATTTTTCGCTAAACTTTTTAATTTTTCATCCGACAATATGAAGTTTCATCAAAAAAGTTAATTTTCGACAAATCAGTTGATTTTTCATTAAAATAGTTAAATTTTTAGTTAAAAGAACAAATTTTCAACAAAATACATTAATTTTCTGCTAAATTGTTGAATTTTCGAGTAAAAAATATGCATTTTCTGCTAAAATTGTTAATTTTTAATCCGACAATATAAAGCTTTATCAAAAAAGTTAATTTTTGACCAATGTCAATAAAAAAAAAAAGAATTTTCAACAAAAAACGATCAATTTTCAATAAAAAATAGAAGTAGATCAATTTAAAATCGAAAAATTAATTTCAAGCCAACAGAAAGAGGAATAAATAAATAAATAAATTTTTATTTAAATAAAATTAAATACGCTCTCGAGAAATGTTCTGACTTAAAATAAAATTCCCTGACATTTCCATTTTCACCGCAAAAAGAAAATTTTCAACCAAATTGTTCAATTGTTACCAAATTGTTGCATTTTCGATCAGCAAATACAAATTTTCTACAAAAAGTTAAATTTTTAACTGAAGAAAAACTGGAATTGTCACTAAAAAATTGATTTTCCGTTAAATATCAAATTTTTAAGAAAAAAAAACTACCAAAAAACGACTTTTTAACTAAGATCATAAATCTTGAAATAAAAAACCTGATTTTCCAGGTTGTAGTTTAACTCTTATCTTCAGTAAAAAAGGAACTTAATTTAAATTTATTATAATTTAAAATAAAGATTAATTTTCAATCAAACAGGTTCAGTTTTAAACAAAAAAATAAATGATTTTCTACAAAAAAGGCGAATTTTCAACAAAATACATCAATTTTCTGCAAAATTGTTGAATTTTCGAGCCAAAAATATGCATTTTCTGCTAAAATTTTTAATTTTCAATCCGAGAACATAAAGATTCATCAAAAACGATAATTTTAGACCAATGAGTTGAATTTTCAATAAAATACTTAAATTTTTAGTTAGAAGAACAAATTTTCAACAAAATATATCAATTGTTTGTCAAATCGTTAAATTTTGGAGCCAAAAATATGAATTTTCAGCTAAACTTTTTAATTTTCTATCCGACGATATGAAGTTTTATCAAAAAAGTTAATTTTCGGCCAATCGGTTGAATTTTTAATAAAATGGTTAAATTTTTAATTAAAAGGACAAATTTTTACCTAAAATTATGAACTAAAAATTAAGATATCAGTTGAGCTTTCCACCAAGGAATTGAATTTTCTACCCAAAAAGGCGAATTGTCAACAATATCAAAAAAAGTAATCTTTCAGGCAAATAGTTAAATTCTCAAATTTCATTATTTCATTATTCAAAAGTCAGAAGTACGACTTTTCTACTAAAAAGTTCAAATTTTAACCCAACAACGTAAGTGAACTTTGCAATAAAAGAATTTTAATTTTCGGTTAAAGAACACATTTTTAACAAACCGAATTTTGTATTGAATTGAATTTTTACCTGTTAAAAATCAAACTGTTGTTGACTGAAGAGAATTGAATATCAAACAATTTAAAAAATTAATTTTTAACAGTTCAATTTTGAAAAAATTGAAAGTTCAAGAAAAAAGTTAATTTTGTATTAAAAGTAAACGTTAAAAGTGTTATATTTACATAATTTTACATGAAAACTTAATAAATGAATATTTCAATAGTTATGAAAATAAGAAAATTTGAATTTGAAACCTCACCTCTTGAGTATTCAAGAAAATTCAAAAGTGAACTTTGACCAAATCAAAATTTAACTGTTTAGAATTCAATAAAGAAGCGAATTTTTTATTTTAAAAAAGTGTAAAAAATGTTACATCTTCATAAATTCGCATCAGAATTTAATAAATAATCATTTAAATAGTTAAAAATTGAAAAAATTGAAATTTCATTTGTCTAATATTTAAGAAAATTTAAAATAGAATAAAATTTAAACACTTGCATTAACTGCTGAAAATTAAACTGTTGTTAATTCAAGAAAATTTTAAATTAAAGAAGATTAATTTTCAATCAAGTAGTTGAATCTTGAACCAAAAAAGATCAGCTTTTAAACAGAATTGGGATAGTTAAATTTACAGTTGAAAGAATTAATTGTGCGCACAGAAAACAACATATTTCTAACTAAAGTCATGCATTTTCCACTAAAATTATAAATTTTTAACTGGAACACTTGAATTCTCAACCCAAAAGATGAATTTTTAAACAAGAAGATTAATTTTTATGCCAAAAAACACCAATTTTTATTCAAATTGTTTAATTTTTAACTAAAAAAGTGTAACTTTCAAAGAAAATTATGCATTTTCATATGGAATAGTTGAAATTTCATCCAAAAAGATCAAATTTCAACCTTAAATTAATTAACTAAATTTTTAGTGAAACAACATTAATTTTCATTTCAAAAAATGAAACATTCTAATGGAATGGTTACATTTTTGGTTAAATAAATAATAATACTTTAAAAACAAATAAGAAACTATTTTTAAAAAGTTACATTTTCAAGCAAAGTGATGAATTTTCAAATAAAATGATGAATCGCTAAGTGGAATAGTTTAATTTTACACCAAAAAAATAAATTTTTGACCAATCAGTTGAATTTTCAATAAAATCGTTAAATTTTTAGTTAAAAGAACAAATTTTCAACAAAACAGATCAACTTTCTGCAAAATTGTAAAATTTTCGAGCCAAAAATATGCATTTTCTGCTTAACTTTTTAATTTTCAATCCGACAACATGAATATTCATCATAAAAGTTAATTTTCGACCAATCGGTTGGATTTTCAATAAAATAGTTAAATTTTTAATTAAAAAAGACCAATTTTTATCTAAAATTATGAATCTTGAACCAAATAAATTAACTGTTAAGATATTAGTTGAGCTTCCAAACAAGGAATTGGGTTTTCTACCCAAAAAAGGCGATTTCTGAACAACAAAAAAAGTAAATTTTCAGGTAAATAGTTAAATTTTCTACCAAATTATTCAATTTTCAAAGTTCATTATTTCATTATTCAAAAGTCAGAAATACAACCTTTCTACTAAACACTTCAAATTTTAACCAAAAAACATAAATGAAATTTTCAATAAAAAAATTTAATTTTCGGTTAAAGCACACATTTTTAAAAACCAAAAAAATCTTTTTTTTTAACTAAATTATGAATCTTGAACTAAAAAAAATTAACTTTCTAGTAAGTATTTCAACTTTCAACCAAGGAATTAATTTTTTAAGGAAAAATTTAATAGTTGATAGGTTTACAGAAAGATTTAATAAATAAACACTTCAATAGTTAAAAATTAAAGAAAAAATTTAAATTAAAATCTCATCTATTGAATATTTCAACAAATTTGAAATAGAAGAAAACTAAAAAATTCAATTAACAATTACCGAATATTGAACTGTTGTTAAATAAAGAACATTAAAAATTAAATTTCTAACCATTAAAAATTGAATTTTTAACTGCTCACAATAAAACTCTTTTTCATTAAAGAAAAATAAATATCAAGTCATTAAAAAATTAATATTTAACAGTTTAATTTTGAAGAAAATTTAAAATTCAAGAAACAAGTCAATTTTATATTAAAATTAACGGTTAAAAGTGTTATATTTACATAATTTTACATGAGAATTTAATAAATAAACATTTAAAGAACTAAAAATTTAAAATAAAATTGAAATGTGATTTGTTGAATATTTAAGAAAATTTAAAATAGAACAAAATTTAAAGATTAAATTTACAACTGCTGAAAATTGAACTGTTGTTATTTAAAGAAAATTTAAAATTAAATTTTAAGCCTTTAAAATTTGAAAATTCCAGAAAAAAGTCAATTTTGTAATAAAAATAAAAGTTAAAAGTGTTAATGTACATAATATCACAATGAAAATTTAAAAAACAAAAATGTTAACAGTTAAGAAATCAAGAAAATTTGAAATTAAAATCTCATCATTCAAAACTGAAGTTTCAACAATTAAAAATTGAATTTTCAATAATTGAAAATTTAACTAATAAAAATTCAAGAAAGAAGCAAATTTTTTATTAAAAACAAGAGTTAAAATGTTACATCTTCATAATTTTTACATGAGAATTTAATAAATAAACATTTCGATAGTCAAAAATTTAAAAAGAAAATTAACATTGAAAACCTTATCTGTTGAATATTTAAGAAAATTTTAAATAGAACAAAATTTAAAAAAACTGAATTAACTGCTGAAAATTAAATTGTTGTTGGCTGAAGAAAATTGAATATTAAGCAATTTAGAAAATGAATTTTTAACAGTTCAATTTTGAAGAAAATTGAAAACGAATTTTGTATTAAAAACAGGTGTAAAAAATCGTACATTTTCATAACTTTACATGAGAATTTAATAAATAAAATTTAAAGACTTAAAAATTTAAAAAAAAAAATGAAATTTCATTCATTGAATATTTAAGAAAATTTAAAATAGAACAAAATTAAAAAATTAAATTTACAACTGCTGAAAAGTGAACTGTAGTTATTTAAAGAAAATTTTTAATTAAATTTTAAGCCATTTAAATTTAAACATTCCAGAAAAATTCAATTTTATAATAAAAGTAAAAGTTAAAAGTGTTATATGTGCATAATTTTACATAAAAATTTAATAATTAAAAATTTTAACAGTTAAGAAATTAAGAAAATTTGAAATTAAAATCTTATCATTCAAAACTAAACTTTGAACAATTAAATATGGAAAATTTAACTACTAAAATTTAAGACAGAAGCAAGTTCTTTAATAAAAATAAGTGTAAAAAATGTTACATCTTCATAATTTTTACATGAGAATTTAATAAATAAACATTTCAATAGTTAAAAATTTAAAAAGAAAATTAACATTGAAAACCCTATCTGTTGAATATTTAAAAAAATTTACAATAGAACAAAATTTAAAAAACTGAATAAACTGCTGAAAATTGAACTGTTGTTAATTGAAGAAAATTTTTAATTAAATTTTAAACAGTTTAAAATTAAATTTTTACCTGTTGAAAATTTAACTCTTGTTGGATAAAGAAAATTGAATATTAAGCAATTTAAAAAATTAATTTTTAACAGTTCAATTTTGAAGAAAATTTAAAATTCAAGAAAAAAATCAAATTTGTATTAAAATTAAATGTTAAAAGTGTTATATTTACATAATTTTAGATGAAAACTTAATAAATACATTCAAGAATGAAGCGAATTTTGTATTTTAAAAAATTGTAAAAAATCGTACATCTTCATAATTTTACATGATAATTTAATAAATTAACATTTAAACAGTTAAAAATTCAATTTTCATTTTTTTAATATTGAAGAATATTTTGAATAGAACAAAATTCAAAGATTGAATTTACAACTGCTGAAAAGTAAACAGTTGCTATTTAGAGCAAATTTAAAATTAAAAAATTTGAAATTATACATCATTCAAAACTGAACTTTCAACAATTAAAAATTGAATTTTTAACTGTTTAAATATTAATTTATTAAATTCTCATGTAAAATTATGACGTTTTCAGCAGTTAATTAAATTTTTTTAATTTTCTTTAATATTCAACAAATGAAATTTCAATTTTATTTTTTTAAATTTTTAACTGTATAAATGTTTATTTATTAAATTCAAATGTAAAGTTATAAATATGTAACATTTTTTTCACTTGTTTTTAATACAAAATTCGCTTCTTTATTGAATTCTAAACAGTTAAATTTTGAATTAATGAAAGCTCAGTTGTGAATTTTCTCGAATATTCAACAGGTGAGATTTTAATTTCAAATTTTCTTATTTTCATAACTATTGAAATATTTATTTATTAAGTTTTCATGTAAAATTATGTAAATATAACACTTTTAACCTTTACTTTTAATACAAAATTTGAATACAAAATTGAATTTTCAACAATTTAATTAATAAAAATTCAAGAAAGAAGAAATTTTTTTATTAAAAGCAAGTGTAAAAAATGTTACATTTTCATAACTTTACATGAGAATTTAATAAATAAACATTTCAGAACTTAAAAATGGAGGAAAATAATATTAAAACCTCATTTGTTAAATATTTAAATTATTATAAATTATTTTAATTATATAATTAGAAAAAACTAAACAAATGAATTAACAACTGCTGAAAATTGAAGAAAATAGAAAACTGAATTTTCAACCGTCAAAGGTAAGCTTTATTTTATTTTTCCCTATAAAAAAATTTGTCCAGTTATTACCTTCAACTGCATATTCCACTTAATTTCAACATTGCAGCCGACATGCTGATCCAGTTCCTGAAGAACATTTTTAAGTGTTGGAAAGGGCTGATGATCCTCGAGATCCTCGTCGAAAAACTTGGGCGTTTTCTCTCGACCTTCAGCCAAATGATAAACCTGAAATAACACACAGTTTGAAAATATAATTTCTTTTAAAATTAAAATACTATAAAGATGCTGATGTCTTCTTGATGCTGCCTAGATCAATTAGTTTGATCTATAGAGGATTTCAAACAAAAAAATCGCTCATTAAAGCCGTTAAAGCCATTTCTTTTCCTTTTTTTCATGCCAAGATTATGACCTTCTTCAAAAAAAAAAAGAATTGAATTGAAATGACAATTCGATCATTTTAAAAATGTATAGAAGCTTTTTTTCTGCAGCCTTGCTGGATTCTTGCTTTGCAGAAAAATTCTGCCAGATTAGGTTTCTTCTTGGAAAGCTTTGGGTTAGTATGATACAGAAATGATCTCCTACAGTTAAGCATTTCTATCAGAAAGTTTAGAGATCGTAGCATGCTTTGATAGCAACACATTTTATGATGTGTTAGGCTGCATGTAAGCGTTATTGAAAAGCTCACCGATTGGTTAAGCACCTGCTCATCTTTATCAATGAAATAGTACAGCGCCTTACCCAACGATTCAGCGGGGTGATAAAAATCCTGTTGAATATTAAGAAAAGAGGGATGGTCACGACAGGATATTTTGGGTATTAATTAATTCCTTAGATACATGGCGACCTAAATTTTAATTATGCATCCTAGTTGCATTAATTCACTAAGACAGATTCACTGATTAGTTTCTGTAAGAATCAGGGTTGCTACAGAAGTCGGATTTCAAAATATCATTTATTTTCCAGGTCTACTTTTAAAAAAATTCTAGGCTTACTTTAAAAAAAAAAAGCTAGGTAATTTTGTTAAAAAAAAATTCTGAACGATCATGATTAATATTATATTAAAATTCTTTAAGCTTGGATCTATTGTAATATTATAATAGAATTTCAAAAAATTTCACAAAGATTTGAAACAGTACAAAGGATTAAAATATTTTTAAAAAATTCAAATATTTTAAACACTAAGACAAATTAAAAACAAATTAAAAATCTCAAGAAATTTTCACAACGATTTAAAAGATTTTATAAACATTGGAAAAGAATTCAGACACTTCAGAGATTCCAAAATATTACAAATTTGTTCAAGATTTGTATAGTCTTCGACAAATTTCGATCAAATCAATTTTAAAATTTAAAATTTTTTTAAATTTTACAGACTTGAAATATTTTATAAATATTTCAATGATTTCACAAAGAATTCAAAGATTTCGCCATAATTTCAAACTTTTCCAACATTTCAAACATTACAAAAGATTTAAAAGATGATATTTTTTATTATATTAAAGATTTCCATGCCTTTACAAAAACGTCAAAGATTTCAGACATATTTTAAAAGGATTGTAAAAGACTTGTAAAATATTAAAATTAGATTTCAAAACTTTTCAATTAATTTAAATGATCTCATAAAACAGTTAATAAATCAAAAGAATTCAAAGATTTAAAAAAATTACAAAATATCATATAAAATAAAATATCATACATTCCAAAAATGCAAATCTTTCAAAAAAATTCAAACATTACAAAATAATTAAAAGAATATAAAAAATTTCAAACAATTTCAATAAATTCACAAATATTTAAAACAAAAAACTTCAACGATTTTTAAAAATTTCAGGCTTTAAAGATTTCACAAATATTTCAAAAATTTTACAAAGATTTCATAAAGTATTCAAAGATTTAACAAATATTTAAATCCTTTTATAAAGATTTTAAACATTACAAAAGTTTAAAAGGCTTCAGACCTTTCAAAAATTTCAAACGTTCAAGCATATTTCAAAGATTTCAAAGGTTCCAAAATATTTTAAAGATGTCCTAGATTTTTTAAAATCTGAATTTCAAGATTAATTTCAAAACCATTTAAAAGATTTTACAAATATTTTAATGGTTTCACAAACATTTTAAAAAGACTTCAAATATTTCACAGATATTTTTAAGATTCCAAAATATTTCAAATATTTTAAACTGTTCTAGATTTTCGAATATTTAAAAGATTTCAAGGATTTGGAAAAAAATTGAAAAATATTTCCCAAACATTTAAAACAGTTCAAAAGTTTTCAAAGATTGCAAAAAATATTTAAATAATTTCATAAAAGCTTTTAAAATCAAAAGAATTCAATGATTTTAAAAAATTACAAAAACTTTTCAAGATTTCACAAGCGTTTCAAAAACAGTCAAAAGATTTTAAAAAAATCAAAATATTTCAAATATTTTAATGATTTCAACGACTTGCATTTGAATGATTTCACAAATATTTTGGAAAGACTTCCAATAAATTTCAAACATTACAAAAGATTCATTTTTTTAAAGATTCCAAACATTCTAAAAGATTGTAAGGATTTTACAATGATTTAAAAGACATCAAAAACATTAAAAAAGACTTGATAAACATTTCAAAAATCAAAAAAGATTTAAATGATTTCATACAAACTTTTAAAAATCAAAGGAGTTCAAAAGCTTTAAAAAAATTACAAAATATTTCACAGATATTTTTAAGATTCCAAAATATTTTTAATATTTTAAGGATTTCACGGGTTTGAGTGCTTTCACAATTATTTTAGAAATATATTAAAGATTTTACAATGATTTATAATACTTTATAAACATTTAAAAAGATTTCACAAATATTTAAAATATTTCAAAACTTTTGAAGGATTCCAAAAAATTACAAAACATGTCATAAAAGATTTTAAGGATTTCACAACGATTTAAAAGTCTTCACAAACATTTCAAAAAAATTAAATAATTTCATAAAAACTTTTAAAAATCAAAATAATTCAAAGATTTAAAAAAAATTAAAAAATATTTCACAAACATTTTAAAGATTCTAAAATATTTGAAATATTTAAAGGACTTACAGAATTTCAATGATTTCGCCAATATTTTAGAAAGAATTCAAATAGATAAAGA
>JAAAKG020040094.1:0-43565 GCA_010014905.2 Druon quercuslanigerum
GTTTCTATGGCTTCTTATGTCCCTTCTAACTAGGGTCTCATTCACACATTCTAACCATTCTTTCCGCGGTCTGCCTCCGGGCACACTGCCATTTACTTTATCTTAATATACTTGTTTCGTTAGTCGTCCATTCTTCATTCTCTTTGACAAGCGAAATTAAAACTATAGAATACATACAAATTAAATACAATTAAATAAGGACACACGCGCAAAATTATTATTTTTAATAATATGTATTTAATTTATTCACTACATACATAATCGCACGCTTAATCGCTATGAAAAATCGGAAAGGCTGCGGCGAGATTCGAACCTAACGTACCTAAAGCACTAAACGCACTCCCTAACAACTAAAACCCACAGCCCTTTAACACGAGCGATTTGTTGCATCAGACTTTTTGTTAATAGATACATTAAAAATTTTACCATGTTCAATTATTAAATTGATTTTTTATAAAACAGATTTTTGTTAAAGGAACTGATAATATTCTTTTATGAATAACGTTCTCTAATTCGATATCGTAGTAACTCAGTATAATAAACTTGAGTGTATTTAAATGTAATATTTTATTACATCTATATACACATTTATCTTATTTCCTTTCGGCTCGATCGGAAAATGGCGAAAACAATCGAGGAGCATTCTCAAACTTAACTATATGAAAAATCAAGAATAATGATTTCATAGTTTGCTATGCGTCTCAGGTTTCCGAGATTATGATATTAAGTATTTTGCTTATTCAAATTACTTTTTGAAAACTCAGGAAAAAGAATATCATTTTTTCATAGTCTTCATTCTCGAAATGGAGATTCATAATATTTCGTATTTTTAATACTACTTTATCTTGTTCGTGTTTTAAATACTCGTATGATAATATTAAACATCGGTATTGTAATACGAATAAGTGTAATAATTCAGTTTTTTCATTTATTCTAACAAAAGGTCTCTCAGTGTAACAATGTGTAATACATTGGAAAAGTATTAACAAATTTTATTTAAAAAATTGTATTATGTATAAATTTACCTGTCAATTTTCGATATTAAAATCCAAGAAACAACACATTTCTTTTGTAAGAACGTAATTACAATTGAAATGTCTTGTATTTTTGGATTTTTTCGATTTTAATACCAAAATAGACAGGTAAATTTATACATAATACAATTCTTCAAACAAAATTTGTTAATACTTTTCTAATATATTACATATTGTTAAAATTTTTAAATTAGGTGATGTATTACCTTGAAGGAGGTCTGCAAGTAGGTTGAAACGTACGTTGGTTTATATCTTTTAAAATTGACGAATAAAGATTTATTGGCATCTGAATCCATTTTTATTTGTATTAAACCATATGACCAAAATAAAATGCATTCCATCATCTATTATTTTTTTTAACTTAGATTGTTTCAGTAAAAAATTTGAAAATTGGATTTTATAAAAAATAATTTTCTAACGATAAAAATTGTTTAGTCCATATAAAACTTATAGGAAATTTTCCTTATGCGAACATGTATTTTTCTTTACTATTGAACAAAAATGGTGGGTATTTCCATTAGCCAAGAGTAAAGAGATTGGTTTTGCTTATGAAAATTGAATTGTTGTTTTTTTCTCGGAAATGGTACAAGATATCATAAATAAGTAAAATAACTTTTCGTATAACGCTATTAAATGTGCAAAATATTTTCATCACTGGTTCACTTTCACTGCTCGTATTTATGCACTTACGAAGTCACAGTTACTCTTAAAATACCCCGATACCATGAATACATCTATTTTCAGTAGATTTCCGCTATTGACTTTTACGAAAACATCTTTTGACATTTTTTTAAATAATATCTTTCGATTTCTATTTGTAACGTGCACATACACAAAAAATTGGTACAGAAAAACATTTGAGAATTACTGACATGGTGTGATTGGTCGAAAATCCGGCCCCTTTGACGTCAAAGGGGTCCTCCCATCGACATCGTGATAGAAAAATCATATTTCAACATTAAATAAAAACTAGTAAACAATATGTGAAAATTATTTTATTGGCGTTTATAATATTAGAATTTTATAAACTATAAGATCCATTCATTGGAAAAGGCATATCTGACTTTTGAAACAACGCTATTGCGAGTTTTAATTGTACTAATTATACTCGTTAAATTAATGAAAATATACACTCTAAATGTACTAACTATTATAACTAAACTAACTATTTCAGAAGTCAGATAGTGGCCCATTTTCATTAAATAAGACTAAACTAAATGATAAACAAAAGAACGTGATGCCGGACGCCATGATAAAGAAAGGTTCTTGATTTTTCTCGCGTGTTGCGTATTATTGAAATTTGTATTTTAAATGCGAGATTTAATTAGATTCGCATCAGAACCGTGATTTGAAAAGTTTGTAACGGAATTCTGTTTTGTGAAAATAAAATAAATAAACAAAAATCGCGAGTAGTAAGAATGGATGAACAAGGAGCAGCTGAAGGATTTCCCACATTACAATCACGCGATCAAGACGTTTCAATCCTTTACAGAGTAAAAAGCCACTGAATAACAATGTTCAACCCAAAGATCTAAGAAGCCCAGTTTTAAATACCACAAATCAAATTCCGCAACATGGAGATAAGTCTCAGGGGGAATATCACACAATATTTCGCAAGTTCTAGCAGTTACCACTACACTTTTGGATAAAAATGCATCATTACTGCAAAATGTGTCACAGAAGAACCAGCCCGAGACTTTTTATTCTAATGTTCTTCCGGACTTTTCACATAATATTACGGACTTCACTGCACTGGAAGGATCTGCAGAAGCAAGAGAATGGTTGAAACAGTTGGAATCCACTGCTATGTTATATCGTTTTATTTGCACTAATGATATTAGTCCTATTAATTAAAATATGCATAATCAATCTACCGTGTAGAGTTTCATTGTGACAATCTACGCGTTAATTCGATAACGTATTGGTAAACTAGTTTGAACTCTAACAATAATAATTATGCACTAGTGTTTGTGTAAGCAATATTCTGGACCTGACTGAAATAAGAAGAGGAGCCACTTGGGGTTGACTTGAAGTGACGCCACATGTTGACACAGTAATAACGGACCTTATATTTCCACAGTCAGGCGCAACATATTAAATTCTATTCTATAGCAGCCCGATTCTCATTAATTTTTGTGAGTGTAATGTCTGGTTTTTAATAGATAATTTTGCAAAACCTAACCAGCTGACGGGACGAAAACGCGTATCACCAGATGATTACTATAGTAGTAACCAGCGAACCTCACTGATTAAATCTGTGATGGACTTCTACTAAGTGAACCAGAGAAATCTTACTAAATGTCAGTGGCACATTTATGACTGTTGAAAACAATACAAAAAGCTTATTTTAGTATTGAAGAAATGAATGTTTGGGAAGTTGCTCCGGACGAAGCGGAATTCAAAGGTTTAATTAAAGAAGTGAAATATAATAAAATAACTGATAAATGCCGTGCGTGTGTGAGATCGTATTTTCGTCTAGAATCAGAAAAGTGGCAGTAAATGTTCAGACATAACATTTTTAAGCAAACTAAACTCAATGGAATGGAGAAAATGCAAATATCAGTCGTCAGCGGGAATTTTTTTATTTTATGAGGGCTTTGAATATGACAATAAATTCGAGAAAAAGGTTTGATAACACTGATGTAAGAGTTTGTTATTGTAAGTTATTATTCGAAATTAGAATTATTTCTGCAATATAACTGTAGGTGGCGCTAGCTCTAGGTAGCGCTACGAGAGAAAGCATAGATGAGCCAGTATTTCTCCGACCGTCCGATGAGCTGCATTCATGTGATATCAAATAAACTGTTGCAAAACCAAGTATTTTATTCTTAATTTTCCTTACAATTCAGAAGTGGGATAAAGGCAAGCGCCCTACTAACACGTCGGTGTGATTTTCAGTTATCTTAAGTGGTCCTGAAAGACAAAAACCTAAAAAGGAAAAGTGTGCTAGCGTTCGGCGTTACGGGTATGGCCGATCCAACGCTTACGGTTTCCTTACTAACAAAGAGTCTTTTCCGCTCTCTAAGCTTCTGAAAAGGTATATAATAAGTGACGTGTGTGCAAAATGGATGTCTTCGTGAGAAAGTTTGCGTTAATAAAAAACTGTGATAATAGGAATTCGTATATCGCATATCTTAATGCGTGATGACGGTCGTACATCCTTGAATTCGTGAAATTTTACCTAAGAAGAACGTGTGGCGGCGCTCTGTCGCTAAAGGCCCTAGCATAAGGCGAAGACTCCCTAGCGCCCTTCCGAACCTGAGTGTGTGGCAGCGTTCCGTCGCTAGAAGGCTGGCCACCCGAGACTGTTGACATTATGCAACAACAGGACTGATGTTCTATAAACAAAGCGACGCGTGACGAACTTATAGTGATTCGCGGTGTTTGAAGTAATTCTCACGCCTGCGGTTGCCTGGATCTTCAGTAGCATTTTCCCGATTGATGTAAAATCCCAAGCACCTCTGAGAGAACTTCTGAGCATTCTGTTTATTCTCGAAACCTGCTTAGTATGAAATCTTCTGAAAAGTGAGCATTATCCTTGCGGCAGATAAAAACTTTGCAATATTATGAACCACAATCGGAGTGATTTTGATCAATTTGATTTCTGAATTAAAAATTTTTAAAATCTTTTTTGATTTAAAGGTGATTTTACTTTACTTTGGATTAGAGTAAATCAGCAAAGATGCCAAAAACGAAAGCAATCCCGCCTTCGTTTTTAGCTGCTGTCTTGAAAGAGGTAGCTAAAACTTATGGGCTGTCGAGTACAGGCACTAAAACAGACATAATAGAACGTCTTGCAGAATTTGATTCAAGGGAAAGTGGGTCGATGCAGCTTCGGAAATTCAGAACCGTGTCCCCAACAATTCAGGGAATATTTTGAGTGAGGATACTTCAGGGGCTACAGGCCTACCTTTTAAGCAGAACCAACAGGCTGGTTTGCCATCACTGCAGAACTCTCCACTTGGTGCTAAGAATTCCTACAGAAGAGAAATAGAATTCATCGAGAGAGAACGTGGTCTTCTTCAAGGAGAGTTGGATCCAGCTCGATAAGAGAATGAGCTACTTTGGCAACCTGCAAGGCTTCAGAACCAAGAAGAAACTCTACATCGTCAAATAAACATAAATTCCTTTAAGGATCTTTAGGGTGATTTTGATGGTACAAGTTTTGAATATATTAAGTGGGAAGATCAATTTAATCTTCTGGAGAGAATATATAGATTATATGGAGCACATGCCCGTCTTCTGTTTGTCAGGAAACTCAAGGGTAAGGCACAGCAGTGGTTTCAGTCTAGATCAGAACATGTCGGGATGTCAATGGATGTCCTATTCAGAGACTTAGGATCAATCTTCGGGCACCGAACGGACAAACTGATACTGCGAGGAAACTTTGAAGAAAGACGTTGGAAAAACAACGAGTCTTTTAGCGACTACTTCCATGAGAAGTTAATTCTGCCCAACTCTATAACAGTCCCAGAGGATGAACTGCGAGACTATATTATTGATGGCATCCCGGAGATGAACTTGAGAAACCAAGCCAGGATTCAACGATTCAAGGAGAAGAAAGACATTCTCGAGGCCTTCAAGAGAATAATACTTAGGAGCGATAAGAAGGGGCCTCAAAAATCTGAAGCCTCATTCACCTCAACGCCGAAGTCTAACGTGAATCCTGACCCGAATGCAACAAACTCCTCAAAGTATCTTCCGAAATCACAAGTGCGCTGTTATAATTGTAGCAAACCCGGTCACTATTCTAGTGAGGGCAAATAACCGACGAGATAAAAAGGTGCCTGTTTCAAGTGCTTCAAACAAGGACATACTCACAGGGAATGCCCTTAGAAGAAACTACTACATGTCAGCAATATTACTCAGGCTGACGCAGAGGATGACAGAAAATACTTCAGAACCATCGAATGTAAATTTGAAAATTTCGGCGAGCTCCTCTGTCTCCAGCTCGACTCACTTCTCGACACGGAAAGTCCAGTAAGCTTCATAAAAGAGAAGATTGTACAACGATGAAAACATCGATCGCATTAGGTAGAAAAACTTTGAAACTGTTCGATATAGGTTTGATAGATGTCAACATTAACTATGATGAAAATATTCCTGAAATTTTCGCAAATTGATGTTTTCGAAATTGACTCTGAAAGTAAACCTTTACTTGAGATAAATCCGAGTCTATATGACAGAACGCACTCGCTGTTAAATGATTTATTAGATAATAATTATGTATTGCCCTTACGGTCGAATTCACCTAAGTGAATTTTAATTTTAATCCTAGAATGTTGTCATTTGGTCGAAAAGGGAGAATTACAAAAAATTCTGAATTCTCTTGTAGAGAGAGGTATCATTCGCGTAAACCTTGATAACTTGATAATAGCCTCCGAAACCTTAAAGCAGCATTTCGATACTCTGGCACTTGTTTTTTCCTTGCTAGTCGAAAACAAGCTAAAACTCAGAATCGACAAATGTAAATTCGTTCAAACAGAAATCGAATATCTCGGTTACAACATTTCTGCAGAAGGTGTAGCCCGTCCACGATGTTCAGAAATTTCTAGGTATCTGCTCTTATTTCCGCAAGTTTATCGAAGGCTTGTCGGTAATTGCAAAATCGCTTTACAACTTATTACAGAAAGATGCTCCATTCAGATCCACGGATTTGGAATTCGAAACTTTCGAAACCCTTAAAGAACAGTTGATTATCGCGCCGGTTCTTAGCATCTGTCGAAAAATTGAATCATAGTTCATTGTAATAAATAATAATAATAATAATATTTGTAAAAATAATAAATTAATGTGCAATCAAAAATTGTTTATGTATAATTAGAAATTAATTCTTTTTAAAGAATTTTTTTTTCAAAGAGCTTTGAGACAATAGTGGTAATAGTGCTAATATTGACAAATGTTGAAAAAAGTGAAAGAAATTGTATAGCTAATGGGTGGTATTAGTAAAAATAATATTAATAATAATAATAAATACTAAAATGTAGATAAAATCGATGTTTTAAAAGAAAACCTTATATTAATTACTACACTATTATAACTACGATATTATGACAACACAGTTCGAGCCGAAATTTTGTAGGATAGCTGAACTGTAAGAGTTTGTTATCGTAAGTTGTTCTCTGAAATTCGAATTATTTCCGCAATATAACTGTAGGTGGCGCTAAATGTGTAACGAGCAGTACCTCGGCTCGTTGCACATGCGTATTTATGTGCATGTATGCATGTATATATGTATGTATGTGTATGTATGCCAGTAGATAGGAGTGTATAAGCGCATGTACTTCGAACCCGTGAGTCAATGTTTGCACACGGCACGACTATCCCATTCTTCCAGACCGAACAGTGCGCTTGCGCACCCCAACAGATCACCGGATGCGACACCAGTATCAAAAGGACCCGCGACGAGACAACGAAGAGTTCTTCGGGTAAGGCGACCCGACTAACATCGGGGGAGCCACCCTCGGTGCAGCTACTCTGGCTGTCCTACACTTCCAGTAGGCGACCAGACGACCTCCCTTTTACCTCCTAGTGCTTTCCCTGTAGCCCACTCGATTGGTGGCCGACTGGCGCTCCTACGACCACCCATCAAGACAAGGGTACGTCGGTATCAGATTCCCCTGACCGATCTACCCGCGGCGGACTACCTACAGGTCATCGAGGGCGGGAAGCCGGTTTTGCCGGAGTGCCTGCGCTCGGCGAACTGGCTGGTCTCTCTACCACCTGGAGCTCCTATGGCAGAGCGATTGGGACCAGTAGGATAACGCACGCCTAAGCATCCTGCACCGCACCCAGAGGCTGAAGTAAATCGTAGTTGCCTGGCGCACCTACGACCACGACTCGCTAGGCTGGGACGGCTTCCATCCGGGTAGCCGATCGGACGTCTCCTTCACTCCACAATCCTGTGATCAACTCGATTGGTGGCCGACTGGCGTTCCTACGACCACCCATCGAGATAAAGGTACGTAGCGACAGGTTCCCCTGACCGGCCTACCCGCGACAACATACCTGTTTCCTCGTCCCGCTCTCGCTTTGAAAGGCCACTCGATATACGACTACCTGGCATACCTATGTTCGTATATCGAGCAAACGAGTGTTCTGATGCACCGTCAGACCACCCTGCGCTGATCTGTATCCCCCACGACACCGTCCTTGACCGACCCGAACGGCTCAATCACCCGTCACGGGCGCCTGGACACCGTCAGGCTGTCCATGAGACATTGACCGCGTCGCCCGTATCCCCCAGACCACCGAAATGCGAACCGGTATGGCCGACCAGTATTTTAGGAGCCGAACTAAACTCGCCAGCACGCCTGCTCTTTCATATTTTCTTTTTTTCGCTTGCACCTGTTTACACCGCCGTACCCGCTTTCACAACACACACAAACCTGTAGATTTTGAAAACACTTCAATCACACTTAAAATTGCCGCCGCACACACACCAACACACACAGACACGCTAAGGTTTTTTTAGTATTGTACTTTATAGGCCAATATATTATTTCTCATTTTTGAATTAACCACCTCTGTTCGTTTCCTTATAAACCCTGTCCCAACTCCATAACCCTGGAAAGACTAAAGCGTGCGACGGGATAACATGCAGGTAGAGAGAAACGAACCGTTACAAATGTAGATGGCGCTACGAGAGAAAGCATAGAGGAGTTAGTTTTAAATCCAAAAATCTCCTTCTTGATTTTCCTTGCACTGGAAGATTAATGCTAGAGAGTCATTTCGAACATACTACTCTAAAGAGCTTACATGTACTAAAAAACGCTAAATATGAATATAAGCGGAATACCTACCTTCACCATGGTCCAAGAATAGTTTATCATTCAATTTTTTATTTATTATTATTCACGTTAAATATGTCAAGCGAGAGTGGACTTCATCACCATTGAGGCTACTGGAAGGATTTAAAAGAAAATAATGATTAGTGACGGGTTTCAAAGTAAAGTGACATATTTGTACATCATTGTAATATACATTAGACTTAGCTGATCCTATCGTTCTAGAGTCAACTCTTTAATTTGAAGACAGCAATAAGAGAGCATCCAATGAAAACCTTTATTTTTGCGGCAAGTATATCCAAATAATTTCCTACTGACTCTTTTACCGCATTGCCTCATTGAACCAGAAGCAGAAACATGCGGATAAATGTCAAAATATCTGGATAAAAATTCAGATATCTTGGATGCAATAGGATACGATAACTTTAAAAAGGGCCTATAATAGTGAATTGAAATGATGAATGATTACAGATGTTGACACAGATATCCATACTTAGGTTTTTGTGATCACTATACTAAACAGTAAAACTGGCATTGGGAAATCTGCATATCGAAACCGAGGGCAGATTTTGCAGAAAGTTATTTCTAATCTGGACTGTAGAACGATCGCAAAACCTTCAGCTCCTGAAGATGGAATAGAATTGTTTGAAATTGATTGGTGAATAAATGCTAAAAATGTAGCCGCAATCCTTTTTAGTAATTTACCTTCAATTTTATAGTCTTATAAATACGCCAAGGGTCGTATTCTGAAAGATAGTGAGTTGACGTCCTTGCTTTGTAATTGCAATAGCTTCTTCTAAACAAATTTCGATGAAGCTTTTTTCGAAGAGAAAATCCTTCTATGCAGAAAGGAAAACTGCAAGAATTCTATAGTAAGAAGTTTAATTTCAGATCCATTCTCTTTCATAGAAGGCCATATGACAAGACAAGAAGACAAAACTACACAGAAAATTCAGTTCAACTCAAAAATATTTTGAAGAGTTTTTAACAATTACAATTTGATGGGAGTAATTCGTTTCATCGATTGTCCTGGAGAAGAAGGGATTTGGCTGGTTCATTAGACAGATATCTATCTTGAGACAAAATAGGAGGCTGGAATAGAAGGCTGCACTCAAGTTAAGACCATGGTCAGAAAACTCTCAATTTACAGACCGCAATAACTTTAGGCCTGGGTATTGGCTTTCCAAGCACTCTTGTCGCACTCAAGGACTTTTAAATGAAAAATGTAATTTAAAATTCAGCTACTGGTAATTGCAAGTAATTTTTCGGTGCTTATAACTCAAAATGTATTCATGAACATTCTTTTTATTTTGCTTTTTATATGTTACAATAGTGTTTTTAATTACCCTGAGCTTATAAATATTAAAAAATAAATAACTTATATTACGGAACGTTAAAAATTAAACGAATCGAAACTTTATTTCAAACTGAAACAATTCTTTAAATTGTTAATTATAATTTTCAAAATTCAACCATTTAAATTTTAATTGCAAACTTTAAACTTACAACATTAGAACATTGGAAATACAAATTTTAAGAAAAATTAATAAATAAGATCATTGTCACCGTTCAAAATTGAGCAATTTTTAATGTACATAAATCTTTAAAGAAAATTTATTCTAAACACAATACACAAAAAGCAAGCGGAAAGATCGATTTGGACACAGAGAATGAATGAATTCGAAGATATAATAAATGATTTAAGATTAATATAAGGATTAAGTTTCATAAGTGTTCTACATGTTTCAAACAATTAAAAATATTTTTCTATGTTTAAAGTATGATGTGGCTTTGAGAAGGAACGATTCACTTAATAAATAAAAAACAAGAACCATAAAACTAGCGAAACCTCAAGGGTCAAAGTTTCGATGAAGTGAATATATTGTTTAAATCTAGACACCTTGAATTATGTTTTTTTCTGTTTTAGTATTATATTATTTTGCCTTTTTATTGCCCATTGATAAATGTGCAAACATTAAACTTTCAATGTTATTCGTGGAGGTCTGATTTTATGAAAGTAAATTATCTTATAATGATTCATAATATAGGATTTTTTCTCGACAATTAGAAAAGGTTAAAAAGGATTAAAAATTATTCACAATCATATTTTTGTTTGCCTAAGTGCATAGATGTGAGATTTTATGTTAAAAAATAATATTAAAAAAGTAATTTCTCCCGCGTGAGATCTAAAGAATATAAGCTAGGTAAGTATTTATAAAGACATTAAATTTAATAGCTACGAAGAACTTCCGTAAGAGAAATATAAAGACTATTTCTTATATGCTTGAGATTGAAAAAATACCTAAATTCTGGGATTTTATATTGAGTAAAATTTGGTTTGTTTATTTCTTATCACAAATACCTTGACTGTATTTTAAAAATTAATTTTCAAAAAATGAGATGAATTAGAAAAATGTAGAGAAAATCGATGTTTTAAAAGAAAAAACTATTGCATGAGGAATAAGATAGGAAATATTGTGTAAAAATGAGTGCAGGATTTTAAGCAAAAAAGAATTCAGAAAAATTTAATTTAAACCGCCGACAAGCCAGAAAAATGTACCCAGTGGATTGGAAAAATTAGACGAATTCTTGAAAAAAGGAAACATTCTTAGGAATTTTTCTCACAGTACAATCTTTTTCCTGCCGTTCATGCTATCATGTCAATTGCAACTGGTATTACCATATTACTGCTTTTTTAATGCATTTGTGTGTTAAAGAACATAGAAGAGCAGCTGCAAAGGTAGATGGTTTACAAGTTAGCTCCTTATCTCCTATCCCTCTTCGATGATGCTGAAATGCGAAAACCGACGAAGTCAGCATCCTACGATTTTTTCAAACCATTCACAACAAATTTTCAGGATCCCCTAAAATTTCAGTATGTCGTTGAATGACCAATGTTATTGCATCGTTGCAAGAGGTAATTGGAAGAAAAGTTTAGGGCAATATGTGAACATTATGTGAGGTACCAAAAAAATAGGTACAACAAAAGTAGGCTTCCTAATATGCTTATGAAGAAACTTCCAAAAAATAATATTTTTTCCTACCAAGAACAAGCTGATGTCAATTATACCGATTGGTTGGTGTTAACGACGGCTCTAACTCCAGACGACCAAGGAATTAGTTTCTCCAACCGGAAAAAAATGATGCAGGAAGTTTTTTCTTCAAAGAGCTTGGAGACAAGTTCACTAATGTGCAAGAAACATATCCTCTTCCTGCATATCTAAGAAGATACGACACTACATCAGGATTCTTTAATAAAAGTAAAAATAAGTTTGCCCATACATTACGGTATATATATGATGCAGCCTTGTAGCATTTGAAAAGAGTTTATCTGCTGGTACAGTTGTAGATTGACAATGATACATTGTCAAAGTAATGGAGATGGAGGTGACAAAGACTTCTTGCTGCCAATCAAACTGCAGTAATAACAAGCTCATAAAGACGTGTTGAAATAATGTTGCATGCATGCTAAACAGGATGCGGAGCAGCTTGCGGATGCAGAAAAAGTAGATTGCATTGCACTCCAGCTTGTATGCAATGCAATGGTAGCAACTGTTTGAATAATTCTCTGAGGATGCGAAGAAAAGAAGTCGAAGACGAGGATATTTCTCAACATGTTGATGAAAGTATTATTCTTTCTGAGTAGTTACAGGAAGCGAAGGTGAAATATGCTTCTCCTATTTTTGGCAAAATTCAATTTAATTCCAAAGTCACACTTTCTACCATTTTTGCATATACTGAAGTAATAAACTTTGGGTGTTTTATATTGTCAGATTTAGCATTAATTCCTTTTTTATTGGCATTTGACGTTCATTCTAGAATTTTCAGATATATAGAAGAATAAGAGATATAACTTTGATAATTGTAAATTTCTGTACTAACACTAATTTTAGGCACAGTCGTTTAATCTCTACTCTTTTAGATAAATGTTTATTTTTTGGCCTGGTGGCCTTAAGAAATTGACTAACTATTAAAATCTAAAACCCATCTACACATTATCTCTACGACCGCTCGCTCGTAGCCTTGCCTTCCTCGCTTTGCACGCATGTCCCTACTTTCTCGCTTTGCCGAAATCTGCCTCCGCGGCTAATACCTAATACTTATCCACTACTTACAATATATACAATTTTCTTACATCTACTTAATCTCCTATTTACAATACAACTGCCCTTTTGTCCCACTTTTCATGCAACAATACCTCCATATTTAGTCCACTCTTTTCCACCTCACAGTTCGTCAACCAGTGCTACACTTTTTCCAAAACCTATTAAAATCCTATATACACACACATCTCATCCTCGATATAAGCTCCTGACTTCCGTTCTCTCCTTTCTCACACAATCATTGCGCTCTCTTCCTTGGCATCATCCACTCAAAGTTCCTGTTAAACTTTGACTCTCTTATACTCTCCCCCTCAGCTGCCTTCTCTCTCTTCATGTCATTTTTCTTAACCAACTCATTTATCTTCCTTCCTTTCTCGCGCATCCTTCTCACTTTATCCACCTGCACCCATTCGTTCTAAAATAACTTTCCCTTTCAACCTCCTTCTTCCTACCCTTGCTCCCGTTCCCCTTCTCCAACTAACACTTCCTAACCAGCTTACTGTTCCCTTTTTCAAAACTTTCTCATATTTACACGAGCGACTTCCCATTACAATCCCTAAACTCGTTCTTCCTGTCTCCCTCCTGACAATTTAATTAGGCATATTCCTTACTAATCCCAGTGTCCACTTCGCATACCTCCTTGGTGTCCTATTTACCTACTCAGATTTTTCCATTCTATACCTACAATCCTTAAAATAAGACACTTATCGGTAGCGACTCGAACAATTTCATTTTCCTTCCAAAATCATCTGCAAACAGCTTCTTTTGTAGCCCCCGCACCTGCCTAATCACTACATTTGCCCTTTTCACTCTCTCTTTCATATTATCATACACTCCGCTATTCGTCCGAAACAGGAAGCCCAGGTACACAAACTCTTTCACCTCCCCGATAGGAAGGCTTACATTAAAAAGTATTGAAAAATTGTATGTATCCAGTGGTAACGTGAGAAATATTGAATACTTCTGGATCCCTTTTTGTCATCCCGTTTTGAATCTCTACAGCAGTAGAAGTTATCTCTTAAATTGAATGCCTTTCTGTACCTAGCGCCAACAATATTTTCTGAAGAAGGCTCTGGTATTCTTATATACAATTTTACTAGATTTCGCAAATTCCATGCTTTTGGAGCGCGTTCTAAAGCTTCAAACGAAAATTGTTCTTTTAATTTTTTGAAAGTAACTTCTGGCAACTCTAAGGATCTGCAGCCTAATGTGGATTAAAAGAGAATGACAGAAAAGGTATTCTTGGGAATTCAACATTTTTAATACCTTGTAAAGCTAGGCTTCTTACCGGGTGCTGCAGCGCCTTTCGCTTCAACTTCCATTCACTTCCCTTACCGCTTTTACCTACTTCCCTGAAAACTATAACCTTGGACTTTTTCGCATTCACCTCGAACCTATTCTTATCCTGGTATCTTCTCAACCTTTTCATCATCTGCTTTAAAGTCTTTTCGCTCTTTGGTAACAGCACTATGTTATCTGCATTTGCGAGTGAGCATATCCTCACCCCTCTCACCCTAACTCCTTCTACCACCCCGGCCGCTAGCTTACTTTCCATATCCGGGAATAAAATATAAAAAAGAGTTGGGATAAGCGGAAACCTCCCTTACCCATCATTTATTAATTGATACGTAACTTCGGAAAAACTTTGAATCTTTGTTATTTTGATAGTGATGAGCGAGATTTTCCCTCAGTATGATCTTGTTGCTTGAACCAGTGAACCAGAACTCACTTGTTTCTTTGGATAGTCCTAAATCTCTCATGAGATCTCTTAATTCTTCTTAATACTCTAAACATTCCGGAGCAGAAATACATCCGATTTCTTTAATACCTTGCTTATCTATAGTATTTTTCATCTTCATTGATCTTATTACTGTCGGAACATCAACATAAGCATTGCCTCTTGTTTTTAATACAGTTACATCATTCTTGCTGGAATTGCAATTATCTTCACAAATGGGGTTTGCCCATAAGGTTGGAATTTTAATTTTAGATCTTCCACATTTGTACTTTTATGCCAACGAGTCAATTGTGATTTACAGTAATCGCATATTTCGTGTGGCACCCATTCTTTATCCTGAACAGCAATTGTATAAAAATTTTCGTAAATTTCTCTAATGTGTTCAGAAATTGTACTAAGATTTTTTGGTGGATAGAGTTCACTGCATACGTTGCAGACTGAATCAGGGTCTGTTTTACAATGTGGTTTAAAGTGGTAGCTTCAAGATTAACTTGTGATTAACTTTAGATTGCCGAGTTAAGGATTTTTTGTTTTATTAAAAAATTTCATGAGTATATGATAGACCCACACGTTAGGGATCCTGGTCCGATCGTGGAACTTTGACGAGGACAAAGTCAACTTGTTGTCGGACACACTACGGTTTCATCCTCAAACCCGAATGTCCTCCTGCAAGGCAGTACACTCCGGATTCGGATTCAGCGACCTCCAAAACGTAAGGTAAGCCTCTTGTGGATTCTGGGTGTCACAACTTTTTTTGTGCAGCTGTGTAATTTTCCTGCCTCTCCCTATACTCTTCTTTATACAATGCTACCATACCAATCGCCACCTTCCAGACTCTATCCTCGATCCAGTTCCTTTAGAATCTCCCCCTCTTCATTTATTACCTTATCCTTCGATCTTCTTTCAAAACTTTCTTCCTCCCTGAATAAGCCCACTTTCCTTTCCATTTTCGCATTAAAATCCTCTCCTAGTGCCACCATAGCCTCAAATTCTTCCATTCGTTCCTTAATCCTCTCCATGCCATCCCTATTGCATACTGTCACAAACTTGCACATCATTTTTCCTATCTTCACTTCCCTCATTTGCACCATCGCCCTCTCCCTTCCGTAATAAACTTCTTTCTCCAATCTATCCCTAACCCCTATTATAATTCACCCGCTACCCCTCCTTTTCTTCTTTACTTTGACCGCCTTCTGAAGCTTTCATCTATACCTCCCTGGCAGCCTCAACTTTAGTCTCTCCCATTCCTATCTCCCTACCCACGTCTCTACCAGTACCACAATGTCAAATTCCTGGACATACCTATAGAAATTTTCATCTTTTTTCTTTGCCCCCGCTACGTTCCAGTACAGCAGCTTCTCCACTTCACCTCCATGCCTAAATACTCACCTTTCTACTTCTTACGAAGCAAGCCCCCCTGCACCACCTTCAACGTTTCTTTTTCCTTATCCCACGCCACATTTGCTCCTCTAGTTTTATTTTTCTATAGCCTACTTTGCTGCTCTCCTTTATCTTCTCTCCCTCCTTTCTTTCTGCCTCAAATCGTGGTCGATGAAAACTCCTCAAACTCCACAAATTCCATAACTTTCACTTCATTCCCCTTTTTTCATCCAGGCTAACTTTAGCTAGCATGTCCTTAAACCAACCATGCTGTATAGAAGCTCTTTCTTTCTCTTTCTTTCTCGCTCCTTCACTTCAACTTTCTTACCACAATATTATTTTTCCTTTCTGTCTTCTCTTTTCTCTATATTCTCACTTCTTTATTCTTTCCTCATCCTTTCTCTAACCGCCACCTCCTCCTTTTTGTCTCTACGCTCTCCCGCTTTCTCGTCTATGATGTGCTCTACCCTCTACCAGATCCCTTTCTGCTCGTCCTCTGTCGTGCCACCTACTTCCATGTTTCACCTTCCCTTCGTCTTCTCAAGCCCTTTCTCCGTTCATTCCTTCCACACCCTAATTTCCTGTACCACCTGTTTCACTTCCACTTCCTTTTTCTGCCTTACCAACACCACTACTGCCTCTAACCCTTCTACTTTCTCCCTCAGCTCTTTTATCTCCTTTTCCCATTTAGCGTCTCTAATCCTCATGTCCTCCCTGGTACCCTCGATCTGCTCTCTATCTTCCCTTACGTCTTTTCTCAATCCCCTTATCTCACGTATTAGCATCCTCACTGTCTCCTTTTCCGAATAACCTTTCATTTTTAAGGGTGGTGACCTACGTGTCCTACTGCTTCTCTTGAAAGGACACTGTATAGCGCTTTTCTCCGGGCTCTCTTCACTGTTTTTCTTCCCTTTCTGTGACAAGAGATCTTCCTTCTCATTTTTACTAGACTCTCTATTTCTCACTTGCATGCTTACTTCGTTCTCCCAGTGCAGCTTTTTCCCCTTCCTACTGACGCGGCTCGAACACGGACCAGGCGTTGCTACTTGCAATAGCGTGTTGACAGATCCCTCCCCGTCTACCGTCACTATCAGCACTCACGTTTATTCACTTCAGCTCTGTCCCTCCCTGCTCATTCGTCGGTGAAGGGAACTTCTCCATGCAGCGCCTACTGCAACCTACAGATGTCTATATTTTCCTTTTTCCGCCTCTTGGCAGCCTTTGCTGATACCCTTCTCCTCCCTTAACATGCCCTAACCACGCGCGAACCCTCCTCGCAAACCCAAAAATCCCATTCACAGCTTCGCCTGAACCCTTGTAAACATGGGCTCCACCCTCACATTCCTCTCACACATTTTACACATCATTCGTAAATAACTTACTCCTGTCACCGAACACGAACTCACTACCGCCTCGAACATGCAAGTCATCTCTACTCATTTATTCGGAGGAATCGCTTTTATTTTCTAAGTCGTTTTATAAGAAAACAAATCTTTATTGAATTTCCGTCGATTTTGCATACGCCTACTCATCAATCTAAAATCAACTCTCTAACCTGTTTTGCAACTCGTACCACAAAACTAGCTAGGATAATTCTATTACAGAAGAAATCTTGAACTTAGAGAATAAGTTGATTCGTACCACACTCATACGTCTTTCAGAGATGTCACAAAAAGTAATCCATATCTCTGTATTCGCGACAGCGAACGAGAGGCCTTTTGCCCTTACATATAAAGCCTTTAAAGGCTATAAAGTAAGGAAAGGATTGAAGGAGGCCAGGATGCCGGAGTAAACTGCTAACGTATGCCTCTAGGATACCCTAGTTCCTTCTCGCTCGCTTCCAAACTCCCTAATACCCACTTTAGACCCAGTAATCGCTTTTTATAATCTTCACATACGACGCAAATGAATCAGCAACCCACTTTGACTATCTAATGGACAAAGTCAGTCTGAGGAAGATACCGAGAAGAACACAAAAAGCCCGAAATTACTGCTCCTAGAGATGATCAGACTATAACCCAAACCAGATAACAATATGCCGGCACTAAGCTCGCATGGTGCATGCACGATGTGCAGAATGATTGACACGTCGTGATGGCGAAAATGCTAACTTATGTGACCTCATATGCGTCGCATATGCGGCGCACGTCGTGTCCGCACGCGCGTTTCAGCAAATCGCCCTCGTATAATTATAACAATTTAAAACATTTTTTAATAATTGATGGGCCACATCGAAAATGGGGACATAAATTTGTGCCTTAATTCGCACTGGCCCCTGATTTATTCAATAAACTAAGCTTCAGGAAAAATATTTTAAAAAATTAATTAATATTAACATATTCAAGAATATATTTCAAGAAAAATTTCATACATCGTTTTAACTCTCATATTGTTAGCAGGTGCTTAATGATCTATTTAATATTTTATTTACTATTTAACAGGACCAGACCGTAAGTTTCGCGCCATTGTGTTAATGCAAGTTAAATAAAAGAATTTTGATCCTATCGTTTATGTAATTGCATATATAATCTAATTATGTCCGAATCTAGAGATATCAGTTCAAAGTTTAGTAAAAAATGCTTTTTTCGATCAACAATTCAATAATCAATAATTCAATAGTAAAAATGAAAATATAACCTATGAATTCTGAGGGGAAGGGTCGTTTACGTAGATGCTTCTTGTTGTATATTTCTATTCTGACAGGGGGAGGGAGGGGAGTCAAGAATGTGGAAGATTATGTTTGCGTAATGCTTGATCGGTCCCTTATTTAAAACATATATTTTTAAACTTAACATATGATAGTTTTCATGACATTATTCTGTAAAAATTAATTTCTATGATTAAATTGGGAAAGCTGAAATATTACCTTCATAATAAAAGCGTTTCTAGCCACCAATTCTTCTTTGTTAAAAAAACATCTTTCCAAAGTACATCATATATTTTTTCAAATTCTATACTAATTATCTATGAGAATTATTAATGTTTGATTTTAGAAATTATTACAATCATTACGATATAGTGAGAATCTGATTCAAAATCGAAAGGACACACAATGGCCACACAATGCGTTGCACGTCGTGCATACCCTTTGTGCTCACGTTATGTGAACACTTATCACCCGCAGCTTGTGCGGACACAGTGCTTACGTTCTTGGCGACAAATCGTGCTACCGTGTGCCCTCACGCATTGTTATCTGGGAAAAGAGGAAGGCAGAAATATAAAGAAAGAAAGAAGCAGGGCCACCATATTGGTGATTATATTTTATAACTGCGACAAACTGAAGATTTAGCCACCAAAAATTCCAGCTGAAGAAAAAAACAAAGAAATGAATATCAGTAAATAATTAAAGAAGAGATTTTTTTTAAGAATAGAAAGATATTCTTTCAAAATTTAAGATCAAGATCATAAATAGACAAAGAGAATGAAGATAGAATATAGACATATAGCAAAGAAAAAAAACAGAAAAAATAATAAGTAAAATGTAAACACCAAAAGAAATTCTTTTATATATACGAACATATACGTAAATGTGGAAAGGATCAAGAGTTGTAATCTGTTATTCGAGTTTGTTGCGTTATTATACGACCAAGTTTAAGGACGTATCAAAGCGTGAAAATCTTCGAGAAAACTCTTGTAAGTTACGTTTTCAAGATACCGAATTGCAAAATCAGTGTCATCAGTGTTGACAAGTTCATAACCTCATTTTTTAAATATAATAATTATAAATAATTCTGTAGAATGCGTTATAGTAAGTAAAAATAATGATTATGCCTAAGCTAGGAAGAAATACCCAACATCATAATATAATCCCGTGGAAAATATTGTTTTTTGAGGAGAAGAAAGGACAGAAAACTTTCGCAAAGCGTCTTTTGATTCTTTCGATAACAATTATTATAGCTCATATTGGATAATATTATATATGTAATTGTGCAGGGTCTCCCTACTTATAACCTTAAAATGCCTAAAAATTTATTGAAATTTAAAGATTTATCGATAATTCTAGACTCTGTAGTCTTGTGAATTACACTATCAAAAATCATGCACAAAGCAGCATTTTTTCCTTTCTCGACTTTTATGAGCTTTTAGGACAATTAGTCCCACATTTATCCTTCAGGGATTTACGTCTACTCCCTCGATACATTTTTTTACTATTTACTGCAATGAAAAGTTGATAAGCGAACAAGGCAACCACGACCCACATCAAGAAAAAATAGATTATTCGATGTATTTTTCGATATTGAAGCATGCGCGCTAAAAGTTTTTATTCGACGTAATATACGTCAAATCACGTAGAAAAAAAGTTAGGTAAAATACGTTGTAATATATACGTTGAAACCCACGTATAATATGATCAACCCTGATCAACTTACGGACTTCGTGGTCATTTCGCCCTGAGTTTATTTTTAAGTTTAGATCAATAATAGTCCTTAACGATAGAGACGTAAAATTAAATTGTCAGCGGTACGATAAATTGGGCCGAATTGCCTATCTATTTATAGATTTTGTTGTCAATTCTACCTTAAAACTTGTACTTTAATTTAGCGCAATTACCTCATTACAGTGCCAGTCCGATGACTTTCAAACTTCGGAGCTGAAGGGGCGGAAAATTCCAGGAATCGCGGACTTATCGGATGCCCCCTCTATTAGCACGATATTAGATGCGCGCATGCGTAAATCATGAGAGCAAATCATGAGCAAAATAGAAAAAGAATTGTCGCGGTCTGTGGATACAAGGTTGGAAAGTGAATATGTTCTTACTACGAAGTGAGTTTTCCGAGTTTTCTGAGTGCGTGCGCTCCCTCCTATTGAATGTGGACTTCCCACGGAATTTTGGCTTCTTGACTGTTATCAAGAAGCCATCTGTTATCAGTGTTCATTGCCTGGATGCTAAAGAAAAGCTCTGATTTCGAACAGCATAACCTGTAAGGCTACCGGCGCGCCGTGCGTGGCTCACAACTTTGCGCGGGAACTTCACTAGGTGGAGGCATGGCCACAAGTAAAGACCCACCATACCCCCTGGTGAGTAATGAAAACACTGACCCCCACAGCAAACCAACCCCAGATGTTTTTAAAGACGCCGAATTCCTTCTTACGATGAGGAGGTCGAAACGACACAAGACAGAGGCCAGTGACGTTACGAACGCTCTTTCTCAACCTCTCCCGAAGGACAATGACGACTCCGAATTTGTGGACCACTCTGACCTTACAGTGCTGACATGAGCATCGGAAAACAGACTTACGACACTTACGATCCAACACAGACTAGCAACAGAGAACATCCAATCAGCAACGGCCCTCGTACCCAGCCTATTTTCGAATATCGGTATGAAGCAACTGCACGGGGTCCGTGTAAGGTGGTTATGCGGTGGTTATGTGGTTAAGGTTGGAATGCCTTGCTAACTCTGACCTCACAGGTAAAGATCTCGATAGATTTAAATACGCGAAACTACTTAACAACGCATTTAAGAATTCCATCGTAGACGTTAAAAGCTCCGGATTTATGGTAAAATCAGCCCGCGAAGCCAACATAATTATAAGCGACAAATCCCTTAAGAACATTGGTTTGAGGGCATCCATCCCATCATATTTTGTTACCTGTCAGGGTGTCATTGGCGGTATCCCTCTTGATTTATCGAAGAACAAAATAAAAGACAACCTAGTTATCCTCAGTAACACCCAGTCGATTAAAATTGTAGATTTTCGTCGTCTAGGCCGAAAAAATGTTGAAAAAGATTACAACAAAATTTTCTACGTCCCCTCGCGCTCAATTTTACTGACCTTTAAAGGTAGAACTTTCCCGAAAAAAATTAGCTATTAACAACGCCTCAACGACCATAGAGCCTTATGTCTCACCAGTTAAAATCTGCTGGAAATGTCTCCGATATGGACATATCAGTAAACAATGCCGCTCAAAAGAGAATGCCCGGAATACATATTCCAAAGGGACTTTCGCTACTATGCCATTCACAACTACCTAACATTCGTGGAGGCTAAAGCCATCCTCAGACCCAGAAAATCGATAAACAACCTAATTATGACTCTCGCTTCAACACGAACAATACCCTGGACTCAGAAATGTTCCTCCCCCGATTACTCCCGCGTACTCCCTCCCATTAGTTTTCTCAGAAGCCTTGCTCACCTCTGCCCAAACACTTACCACCCATAGCTCAGTCAACCCCCCCCCCCCCTCATGAACCCTAGAAAATTTAAAAATACACAGTCTCATCTGACCGAATCCGCCAATCGTCGCAGGAATTCAGCTCCCAACCCTTTCTTCTCATCCCTGTATAACACAAGGATATCAAGCTCCCGTCCTAATGGCTTTCCCTACGGCCTTCAGGGGCACTTAACAAAGGAAACCCCTCTGCTCCCCTAACTAACCAGAATCTATGAACAATCAGAATTGTAGCCCTCCCCAATAAGCCTATTCTACTTTCTCTCATTCCTCCCTCCCACCTTCCCGCTCCAAACACCCTAGTCCCTCCTTCTCTTCGAACTTACTTACAATTATTGACAATTTACCTTTAATGCTCACTAATTTCATCAGCGTTCTTTCCTCTGGCAATTTCCCAAAAACAGAAGAATGCCACAACTTAATTAACTCCCGTCGAGCAAGCATCTCCTCTCTCTCTCTCTCGTCAGATCTTTTAGTACCTTAGGTCGATGGTTTGCGAATTATACAATGGAACTGTCGCAGCTTAACTAACAAAAGAAGTGATCTCGCGATTATTTCGAATGACTTTGACATTCTGTTACTGTGTGAAATATTTCTAAAACCTGATCAATTATTCTCCATAAATAGAGATTTTAACATCATTAGAGCTGACAAGGCTGCCAACAATCGCGGTTCTTTAGCTACTGCAATTAGAAGGGACATACCATTCTCAAGGGTATCCTCTATACTTAATATTAAAAATAGCCTAGAAACTCTTTCCATATCCATTTACGGAAGAATCTCAGAAAATACCTGGAAAAGATTTTTCGAATCAGCTAACGATGTCAATCCGAATAACGTTCTTATTGGCGGGGATTAGAATTCACATCACAGATGTAGGCTATATGACAAGTACGCCCATAAATGTAATTTTAGCAGAAACATGTGAACCCACCTTAAATTTCGATTCAGTTTTCTAGGAAAAAATATATCGTAAAGATGTTATCAAATCTTAGTCGCCCCCTAACAAATAAGCTTGAAGATCTTTGGAACAACACACATCAGAACCACCCTCACAGAATCACCGACATTTTTACACTCATAGCTGCCTTTAAGAAGACCCAGAATACGCAGATCTTTCCACCATCTCCTCTATGAATATCCATACAGTGATCATACTTTCTCTCCTCATATAAATGTTCAAATAGACTTTCTAACTCAAAATTCTCCTGACCCACCATCTTTCTTCCAGAATGCTATTGAGAAGTTTAGAGACTCTTTGATTTTCTATACGGACAGCTCAAAGTCTTGAGATGGCAAGTCTGCAGGTTGCGCCTCGGTTTGCCCCGCTGGGCAATTTACACACTCATGGAAAATTAATTACTCTGCGTCTACTTTTTCTATTGAAGCAATAGCCATTCTATATACCCTACGTTTCATTATAAAGCATAAATTTAAGAAAGTGGTTATTTTTACGGACTCGTTAAGTGTCTTAGAAAGTGTCTCTTCAACCAAACCCAATAAAATTAAATCTTACCTTATCTTCCTAATCAGAAATCGTCAGAAATATTATTCTAATATGGGTACCAGGCCATAAGGAAATTTCAGGAAATGAGCTCATAGATGTAACCACGAAATCCGCCAGTTTTAAAGCCTCCCTCCTAAACCTAGGGCTTCCCCCATCGGACTTTGTCAGCCCCTTTCAAGGACACCTCAATCAAATTTGCCAAGACTATTGTGAAACGAGCATGAGAAGTAATCACCACTCGCTCAGAGGTAGCCTAGAGCGTAAGAGCATCATAGACTCGCCTAGTTGCCTTTGCAAGCCTCAAACAGACGATGACCTTGAACACGTCCTATGGCAATGTCCTAGATCCATTAGGGTAGTTTCTCACGTTTTTAGATTCCTTAAAAAATCCAACCTCCAGATATAAAAAACTTTATCGTAAGCAAAGCTTTCAAATTCCCACCTATGTGAGCCCGCGTGTGAAGGGCTTGGGGAGGGGAAGTACCCGCGCATAACCAAGCGCGGGTACCGCTTCCCCTCCAGCTGCGTCGTCCGCTTTCGTATTTCGACATCGCGTCGAGATACCACGTTCTGCACTACTGGGCAGTTCGCTTAATTTGTTTCAGATAACAAACATACACGGAAAAGAATATGGAACTGTAATATCCCATTAGGAGTGCAGGAATCATTTAATCCTGTGTTTAGAAACAAATATGCCATTTATGAGATCATTTGGTTCCAAAATAGTTAGGTGTCTCCCGCGCCTCCCAGCTTGGGAACGAATCAGTCCCATGGTCGGCAAAACGGAGTCGCCTCGCTGAGCGAGAGAGTATACTTTAACTATAGTATAGCGATGGTAGCTTTTTCTGCCGATCATGGGAACGAATCAGTCCCATAGCGCGGAGCGAAAAACTACTACAGTCAATAAGATCGGCGCGGTCCGTCTTTTGTTATTTGTTCGTCCTATGTGACAGACTTTTCAGTTCTTACTTTCACCACAATCTATGGAATCACACACTACCTGATCATAGCAGAATATACACGACTGCAGTCATTATGAAGCCAATGCGTGCGCACTAGAAAGAAAAAGACAAGAAGAAGAATGAGCAAAATAGAACACGTAAACCACAATTAGTGTGCGTGCCGTACGTGTGATCACTAGGAACGAGCCTTGGATATGTAGGTGTCCTTGAGGCCAAACAAAACCAAAACATAACCAGGATCAGTCTGACGGAAGTAACATGAAGGTCTCAGCCTGGACTGTAGAAGCCGCGCTAAAAAGGAGGTGACGGGGAAACCTAATCGACGACGCCACAGAATGAAGAGATTCTAGGATGCGCGACTGTTTGTTCTCGCGCTTCACACTCGATAATGTATTTACCTGACACTACGCGCTCGGTCTTTATGCACAGACTTTTTAAAACTAAATGTCAAAGATTCGACAACGGTCGTTTGGTAATTGTGAATTCTCTTTTGTTAAAGCTTCTTCGGCTTTAACGAACACATTCTCGTCACGTATCTCGTGCTTCGCACTCGATTGTGTCCCTGAAATTGTACATCATTTCCATAAATGTATATTATTATAATAAATAACATGCATTGGTACTAAAACAGACGTAGTTTCATTGATTGCAAGTTTTATCACTTTTCCGTAAACTGAATTTGCTCATTTTCAATGTTATTTTTATGGTTTAAACTATACACACACGATCTACTGAGCAGCCCTATCGTATTTTAATTTCTAAATGATGTCCATAACCTCAGGAACCGAGAATTTGTCAACTGAAATTTCTACCGCATCATGTTCTACATCGCAGTTGTGGTGCCCTATTGCTTCATCTCCTAATAATTGATCAAGAGTCTCTCAAAGCGTCTAGGGTGGACAGTCTCGTTACAACAGCCCCATGAAACTTCGATTAATGAGGGGTTGGGGTGGGGGGATTAGTTTCAACCGAGAGTCATAGTTGTTACAATAATCTTGTAGAGAATTCAAAAATCCAAATTTTTCTTCTCAAAAAATGCTATAAAACAACCTCGATCATTCTTTTCGATTCATAACATCTGCCAAAGCGCAACCTCGATATAAATATAATTTAGGCGAAAAAATGTTTATTAAAATGTTATTGCCGCTTGTGTCGTTTTGCCAGAAAGTTAATTTTTTATGTTTAATGTTATTATTCACGATTAAATTAGAAACTACATATTATATTAAAAAACCATTAATAAAAATTTTTTTGCTCTACTTTCGGCGAAAAAATGTTATCAATTTATTTTTTCTTAGCTTGAGTCGTGTGTCAAAAAATTTAATTTTTGTATTTTTAATGTTTTTTGTCTAATAAACCAAAAACTACGTGTTTGATCGCAAAATGCAATTTTTGATTTTTTATGATTTTTTGCGCTGTCAAAATTTAATTTTTTAAGTTTTCTAAAAAAATTTTTAAATTGTTATGATAATCTTTAAGGGCTTTCAAAATTAACTTTTTCTGTGCTTGACTTTTTTTCATATCGTGCATTATTTAGTTCAAAAAAAACAATTACATATTTTTGAAAACGATCAAAATTTTTTAATTTATGTCTAATTAACCAGTTTCATGAGAATAGTTTAGAAATGCGTATATTTTATATCTAATAAAAGTTTGGATTGATATTTCTTAAACTATTAAAAAAAATTATTTTTCCTTTATTTGAAAATGTACAAAATGTTGTAAATCATAGAACTTTTTTAATTTTTATCGAAATTAAGAATGCCATGATGATAATTTTCAATTCTTTTTATCGTGTATCAGAAAATTTCACAACAATTCCCAAAACTCATAAACAAAATTTTATTCAAATTTTGAAACATCTCTAACTTTTTGAAGTTTTGTTCTGATCGAAAAAAGTAACTGAGCTGATTTTTTAATATATTTGATATCCAGTGAATAACTCAAATGAAATTTCCGAATCTATCAGAAAAATATTTTTTTTCTATTTTTCTGAACATTTTCAAAATTTACGAAAGTATATAACTTTTTTAATTTCCTTCGAAATGAAAAATTCCATTTATAGAACTTAAGTGCCGAAAGGTCTGTTAAAACCCAGATATCGAAATGTCTCTTGTGGAAAAGTGTACATTTTACAGTTAATTATTGTAATCTATCATTCAATCAAATAGTTAATCTTTTTTCATTCAATGCATAATTATGAAATTAATTTGTTTACATAAATATTCTTTTATTGTCAATAATTTAAAATAATTGTTTCATCTGAAATGATTAGTTTATTAATTTTTGGCATTCTTAACAAAATAATACAATCTTGTAAGACTAATCCCTTCAATAGCATTTTTTTTATCAATAATGAGTAAACAATATAAAAAAAGTTCATTTATCATTTTTTCTCCGTTCGACAACAGATAATCTGGAAGTACTTTTCCAAAAGAAAATACATAAAATATGCATAAAGTTGATAGTGTGAAAAGTATTATTTAAATAATGGATAAAAAATATAAAAATGATAAAAAATTTCAATAACGCAGTTTGCAATTATTTAAAGATTGTTCATTAATTTAGACCATTTCTTCACCTATCTGGAAAAGTTACTTTATTATGGAATGAATGACGCAGCTAATGGATGTAAAGACTGATATTTTTTGTGTAAAATAGTTTTCAATTATATGTAAACATTCAATAATCATTCACTTGCGTAGTTTCATAGGAGAGGTGGAGAAAATTCCAGTTTTTTCGATTCATTTAAATAATAATTTGTTTGAAAAACACGTTTTTTCAGTTTCGTTGAGATAAGAAAATACTGATTAATAAGCGGCATAGTCTAAGAGACTCGAAAAAAGAAAAATTAGAATTGTTTTTATCTATCCTATGAAAAGTAGCAAGTGATTTTAATACATCAAATAATTGCAAACTGTCTTTCACAAAAAATATCACTATTAATATTCATTAATTATGCATTTTTACAAAAAATTAAAATTTGCAAACTATGGCTGAAAATTCTTGTAATTTATTGAAATTTATTGTGAAAATAGGTATCCAATTCTTTTCCTTCACAAAATTAGTATGTTTGGAAAATTTTTCTACAAATACTAGACGAAACAATTTTCAAAAATTACTTGCAAAATATTATTGTTCATAATTCCTAATACCGATGCTATTCATATCTTATTCCTCTTTTATACACGATTAAACTGATTACATTTTTTTCCATTGGGTTAATATAAAATCTGTCCTTAAATAAATTAGAACAATTTAAATTCCAATCTACTTAATGAAAAAAAAATCCTGAAAATAATAATCGAATAACAAAGTATCAATTAAATTGCGCAATATGTAGTTTGACATTATGCAACTGAAAATTGATATCATTAAGTTGGTTCTCGAATATTTTAATTACTCAACACCGTCTAATAATTACCTCACAATTGTCAGAGTACTAATTCCAATAACTCAGTTGCACGAAAAGTTTAGGAAAAGTTTTACATTTTCCCAGAAAATAAAAAGCACAATTAGATACACAGTTCTATTAATTCCTACAATAAACCCACTCTTGTCAAATAAAATAAATCTTATACCAGAGAAATACTATTATTTCCGCTTATATTTTTCTTGGAAAATGAAAACAAAATTTAAGTAAAATAATGGTTTTTTTAATATTCAGAATTTTCTGAAAATCGCTTCAAAATTCAAAATACTTTCTATTTCAAAACTTAATAAAAATAGTCTCAAAAGCTTGCAAGCCCGCCAAAATGGCGCAATTCTTTAATTTAACATTCAAAAATTCAATATATAAAAATTATAAATAATATAGAAGTGAATATTTATTGTACATATATTACACAGTTTTATTCAGTTTTTAATACAACGGTGAAGAACTTACTTTAGGACTGACTCCTGAAAACAGAAAGAACCCAAAAGTTTTAATAATACAATTTTTTTCTAATATAAGTTTTCTAAACTTTACTTCAAAAGTTGTTCTTCCTTATGATGATTGGTTTTTCTTAGCTGAAAATAAAAACAAATTATTAAAAAATATATCTAGAAAATTATACTTGAATATTCTTTTACTTTTCTTTAAACTGTCGTTATCTATAATTAGTTGTAGTATACATTCGTCATTCAAAAATAATCTTAAATATGTCGTTAAATTTAATATATTGAGGCGTCCTCAATTTTCATGAGGTTTCGAATAACAATTTTAGTGTCTGTCGTAATAAGTATCTCAACTGCAACTACAAATATTATTTGTTTGGCTTGAAAAATGTTCATAAATTAAAATGTTTTCCTTTAAAGTTTACAAACTTGAGTCATTAGACATTTTTAGGCTGTCAAAACAAAGGTGAAAATCCGTATATCCTTGTACAAAGTGAGGCTGGGAAACCTAACGCTAATGATATTTGGAGTGTTCTAATATTAAATTTAAGTCAATAGGAACATAAATTTTTAAAAACGAACTGAACATTTTTTAGAGAATCATAATCAGTATTTATTAAATAAAAATAAAAATATGTAAGAGTTTATATTTTAATGTTATATTACTGGGACTTCACGTTTGCCTGCAATTTTACAATCACCCATAAATATGATTTTCCAAAGATTCTTGAGAAAATGCAAAATATTTTTGTAAGTTTCAAATATATCAAATCAAATTTTCACCAAAAAAGTTAATCTTTAACCAAATAGTTGAATTTTCAAACATAAAAGATTAATTCTCGATATAAAATGTAAGAGATGATATTTCAATCCGAAAATATTTTTATTTTAAATTAAAAGTAATTGAATTCATCCAAAAAGACATAATAATTTTCAACAAAATAGTTGAATCCTCAAAGAAGTACAGTTTCAACCAAATAGCTGAATTTTAAACTAAAATGATGAATTTCCAACAACAACAAAAATACTTTTTAACAAAGAAATTCAAATTTCAACGAAGTTTGAATTTCAAAAACAACAAAATATAAATTCTCAAATAAAAATGTAAAAGTTAATATTTCAATCAAAAAATATATTAAAGAAAAACACGAACTTTAAACAAAATAGCTTAATTCTAAACCAAAAAGGGTTTTTTATACATGAAACAAAATTTAATAAAAATTATAATCTTCATTTTTTTTAATTTTTAGTATGCTTAATACAAAATAAAAATTTCGAATAACTATTTATTGAGTTTATTAGTTTAGTAGTTTATTTTCTATATTGTCATATAAATATAATTTTTATAGGTTTATCGAGAAAATTCAAAAAGATTTTTAAAATGTTGAAATATATCGAAAAATTATCTAGAAAATTTCCAAGACATTTTTTTTCTTTTAACATGATTTTATCCAAATTTAGGAAAAATTTGGATTATTTTTAAATATATTGAGGACTTTTTGATGATTGAAAATAATTAAAAAATATTTGATAAATTTTCGGAAATCTTTAAAAGTTTTAAAATATTTTTAATCTCTTCAAAAATTCTAAAATTCCTCAGTATCTTTTAAACTGACACAAATTTTTTTCTCAATTTTTTTTTTTAAACATCTGGATTAATTTTTGACAATTTTGGAAATCTTGTGTAATTTTTTAAAACCTTGAGAAGCTTCAGAAATGTTTTTTACTTTTTTGCAGCCTTTCACGCTTCTTTAACAGCTTCGAAAATTTGTTTCGCAATATTATTAACAATTTTTTGTTTTATTATTATTCGTTTTTTTTTTAATTCTGGAAAATTAAGGAAAATTGCCTTAAAGTCTTCGAGATTCTATATTAACAACTTTGCAAACCTTTTGAAATGTTTTAAAATCTTTAAAAATGACCCCTTAAAACCTTTAACTTCTAATCACCATTCTGTTTTAAACTTGTTGCTACTTGGTTAAAAATGCATGTCTTATTAAAAATTATTTTTTTCTGGTTGACAATTTATCTTTTTAGTTAGAAAATAAATTGTAAATTAGTATTTCGAGGCTGAACCTGCGACTGTTTTGTAGATAATTCATATCTTTCGTTTAAAAAATCAACATTGTGGTGAAAAACTTCGTTTTCTTTTTATTTAAAAATGATCTTTTCTAGTTGAAAATTCATCTGTTGGGTTGAAAATTATTCTAGCTTCCTTTAAAAATCGCATCTTTCGATAAAAGTTAATCCTCTCAGTTTAAAAGTTAACTATTAAGCCCAAAATATATGTTAAGAATTCGTCTTTTTGGCAGAAAATCAATTTTTTGTTAATAATGTAACTGTATGATTGAAAATTAATCTGCTTTAGTTGAAAATTCAAGTATTGCGTTGAGAATTCGACTTTTTTTAGTTATATTCAACAGTTTTTTATTTGTTAATTAATCATATTTTTTGGCTTTAAATATCAACTATTACATTTTTATTGAAAATTAGTATTTCATGTCTAAAATTCAACTGTTTTGGAGAGAATTCGTCTGTTTTGTTTGAAAATTAAAATGTTTTGTGGAAAATTTATGAAATTTGTTGAGAATTTATTTATTTAATTGACAATTTAACCATTTGATTAAAAATTCAGATGTTTTGTGAAAAGTTTGTCTTTTTGGCTTGACAATAAAAAAATTTGATTGAAATTATGTTTCTTTCTTAACTAAGAAATTTTATTTTATTAAAAATTCAATTATTTTGTTAAACATGCATCTTTTTTGGTTTGAATAGGTATCTCTTTTTGTAGAAATTTCATTTTTTTTTTATTAAAAACTAAACTGTTTTGATTTTAAATTAAGATATTTATTGTTGAAATATCTACTTTACATTTTACGTTGAAAATTAATCTTTTTAGATCGAAGATTCAACTTCTTAATTAAAAGTTAAACTACTGTCTTAAAAAGTTAATTTTTTGGTTGAGGATTAACAATTTTAGTTTAAATTTCACATTTTTTGGGTTAAAATTTGTTTGTTTTTTTACTAAAAATTTAACAATTTTTTGAAAAACCAACTGATTGGTTTTAAGTGAACATTTTTGTTGAAAATTTATCAGGGTGTCTACCCAAATCCAGCAAAAAAATGCCCTGAAAATTCCAGGGTTTTTCCAGGTATCAAGTAAAAAATTGCATATTTAAGAATATAAATTAATTTTTAACCAAGCAGATTAATTTTTTACCAAAAAATAATATATTTTTGATATGTTTGATATTTTCATTATTATTTTTACTATTATTATTATTATTATATTTTCAATAAAGTACTTGAATAATAAAGATTATTTTTTTAAATACATGAATTTTCAATCAAATAAGATACATTAGAATACATTTTAAGTTAAAAAAAAAGAATATCTACTAAAAAAGACCCAATTAAAAGATATTACTTAAATTTTCAAACAATGTAATGAATTTTCGTATAAAATCACAAATGTTCAACTAGAATAATTGAATTTTTACGCAAGACGATTAATTTTAAACTAAAGCTATGGACTATTTAACTGAAATAGTTACATTGCCAGACAAAAACAAATTTCAACCAAAAATACTAATTAAGGAAAAATTAGTTACACTTTAAAATTTTTATGTAATCTTATTATTCTTCAGATTCGTTGCATATTTAAAGAAAATGAGTGTCGGTAATATATTAAATTTAATTTAGATATCTTCGAAGTTCTAACTTTTCAAGGAATAATATTGGATTTTAAACAGTATATGTGACTTATTCACCAAACAGTTTCATTTTCAACCAAAAAAATTGATTTTCTACCGAAAAATACGATTTTTTAGCAAAATGCATAAAATCTTAACCAAATACTTAAAGTTTCAATGAAAAAAGATCAATTTTAAATCAAGTAGTTGAATTTTGAACCAAAAAATATCCGTTTTTAAACAAAATTTTCCAATAAAATTATAAATATTTAATTAGAATACTTGAATTCTCAACCAAAAAGATGAATTTTCAAACCAGAAGATTAATTTTCAACAACAAAAAATTTTTTAAATAAAATTCTTTAATTTTTAACTAAATAAGTTTAACTTTCAACAAAAATTATGCATTTTTATATGGAATAGTTGAAATTTCAACCAAAAAGATCAATTTTCAACCTAAAATTCAATAATTACATTTTTAGTGAAAAAAATTAATTTTCATCTAAAAAGATGAAAAATGAGAATAAAATAATACTTAAAAAACAAAAAAGAAACTAATTTTAAAAAGTTACATTTTCAAGCAAAGTGATTAATTTTGTATTTTTAAAATTAATTTAATTTTAAAAAAAATTAATTTTCAGCCAAAGAAAAAACATATTTTCAACAAAACACCTCATTTTTCAACTAAGGAGATTAATTGCCAATTAAAATGATAAATCTTTAATCAAGAAAAGTAATTTTTAACTTCCAATCAAGCAATACAATTTTCATTTCAAAAAATATAAATACTGAACAAAGAAAGATTTGTCAGTCAATAGAAAAAGAAAATTGCAAATAAATTGTTGAATTAAATAGTTAAATATGGTAATATTAAGCTACTTTTAAAATTAAAAATAATTGTTATTTGTTTCCATAATTAAACTTTTTTAACTAACTTAACTAACTTAAAAAAAATCCCTGACATTTCCAGAGTTTTCCAAATATATAAAAATTCCCTGACAATTTCAGGTTATCCAGGCTTTTCAGATTGGGTAGACACCCTGTTTATATTCTCGGATGGGAAATTTGTCTTTTCAGCTTGAAAATTCCAAACTTTGTTATGAACTTCAACTGCTTGGGACAAAATTCGTTTTTTAAATTGAAAATTCATTCTCCTCAATAAAAACTTAACTGCATCATTTTGGGTACAAATTTTATTTTTTTTTTTGTTTAAAAATTCAACTATTTATTAAAGATATTTTATAAATGTGATTTGTTGAAAAGTCGTTTCTTTTTTTAGAAAATGTAAATAATTAGTTAAAAATGTACGCATTTTGTTGAAAACTCGTCTTTTTTGGTAGAAAAATAATCTTCTTGGTTAAAAAAATTATTTTCTAGTCTTTTCTAATTATATTCAATTGTTTTTTTATATATAATTGAAATTCTTTTTAGTTCAAATATCAACTACGACATTTTTCGTTAAAAATACATCTTTTTTGGTTTAAAATTGAAATACTTATATGAAAGTCGACCTATTTTAGCAGAAAGTTCGTATTTTTTGGTTGAAAATAAATAGATTTGGTTGCAAATTTATTTTTCGCTTGAAAAATCAAGTCTTGCAAAAACTTCGTTTTCTCTTTATTGAAAATTGACCTTTTTTAGTTGAAAATTCAATAATTTGGTAGAAAATTCATGTATATTTTTTTTTATCGTATCTTTTCATACGATTGCGCGTACACCCTTTTGGTTTTTAATCCTTCGTTTGCCTGAGGCCTGAACTTAATCTTAAAACAATCAAATTTTGAAACTCACCTTCTCTCTCTGCTTTTATTTTTTTCTTAGTAGCATCGTCTATTTCGACAAGAGGTACATTATAATTCTGGTTGAACTCTCTCATTTCATAGACCTTATCAGCATTGTATGGAATATAATAATATTCTTGGTAATCTCGCCGTTCCTTGATTAAACTGTTAACTTTACGCTCGAGACCTTTGATTTTCGCTTTTTGCGTTTCCTCATACATATGATGCATCGTTCTTTCATATTGTTCCTGGTGTGATTGATTGAAAGTACGCATGAAGAATCTCGTGATCGGATTCTGTAACATAATCAACATTTTTTAATTCCTATCTAAAAAAAACTGGTGTAACGATATGTCCTGATTGGCTTTCATGGTGGCCGTTTTAGTCACATAAAAAAATTCCCGGACATTTCTCGGTTTTTCCTCGGTCCGCAAACATTTTTCACGGTCAATGAAATTAAAAAATTTGAACCATTTTAGCAATAAAAGCTAAGCTGCAAATCTTTTTAAGCGATTTTAAGCCAGAAATATTAAAAATTGAACGTTTACGTTTTCGCTATAAACCTAACACTTCTTAAATTAAAAGTTAAATTAATTTCATTATAAATAGCTTAAAAATCCTTAAAAAGCTTCAAATTTAATTTCAAAATCTTTAAACATCTAGATGTCGTCACAACTTCTAAATGTCTTTTAAAACGATTCGAATTCTTCCAAAAATTTGTTTTAATCCTGCAAAAGAAAAAATATTTCCTTAAAATCCCCCCGATTCTTTTTTGACAAGTTTAGAAATATTTTTAAATATCGTTAAATATTCTTTTTAAATTAATTTTTCTAAATAAAAAGTTATTTCCAATTTTTCTAGGAAACTTAAGGAATTGTTGTTTTTTTTTTGAAACCTTTCATCATTCTTTAAAAACTTCTAATTTTTTGTTCGAAACTTGCAAAAATCTACATTTTTAATTAGGTTTAATTAGGCAGCTAAATTTTGGAATGAGTAACCGGATTTTGACGGTATACGTAAGCACTTCGTTTAAATTATATGAAATCCTTTCAAATTTTCAATTAATTCTGAATCTTTTTAGACCTTCTAAATATTTCAACTTACTCGATTTTATTATAGGAATTATAGGTGTTCAATATTTATTATACATCAAAATTCAACAATTTTACTTGTAAATCCAGGAACCCTAGTTAGTACGGGGTGCCATTAGGGATTTATAGGGGGCTGGTTTTTGTTACAGGGATCCCAAGGCGGCCAATCCAAGGGCTTGCATACTGGCGAAGGGAATCAATATCGTTCCGCTGTTTGAGCTGTGTTCCAGGGATTTGATGGTAATAGACACGAATCTAAAAGGAATAGGAAGTTTAGTCATGGGATCGGCTTACTTTCCATATGACAGCGATACCAATCCACCATTGGAGAAACGTACACTGGTGGAATACTGCAAGGTGAGGGGTCTTCCCCTTGTGTTGAGCTGCGATGCTAACTCCCACCATACTCTGTATGTACCACGGACGACAACCCAAGAGGTAACGACCTAGTGGAATACCTAATTACTACAGATTTAGATATTCTTGATACGGGGAACACCCCGACGTTTCGTAACTCAGTCAGGGAGGAAGTCATTGACATCACTCTCTGTACCGGTAGTTTTACAGATAATATCAAGAAGTGGATTGTCTCCGATGAACCCACTCTCTCAGATCACTCACAGATAAGAGTTCGAGTCGGAATCCACTGTGCCCATTTATGACCCTAAATGGGCCAGAAATCCAAGAAGAACGGATTGGGTTCAGTTTTCCACGGAACTAAGAAGTGCACTCTCAAAGGTGCCCAGGTCAATTAAAGACGTGGACACTCTAAAGATGGCGGCCGAGACTTTCACGAAAGCTACAAAATCTACTTATGAAAGTAACTGTGGACCTTCAAGAGTCCGAAAGGCTGGGGAGACACACTGGTGGAATGGGAAACTCGAAGAGCTTCGCAGGAAAACCAGATATAGGTTCAGACGCGCCAGTACTGGCACCTCATTCAGGATAATGAGGGATGAATACAGGAGTGCAATACGTATGGCAAAGCATGAAAGCTGGACCAACTTGTGCATAGATATCGAGAAAGGAGCAGAGGTGACTAGACTGGATAAGCTGTTTTGTCGAAATCCAGACGCTATTCTCGGCACTCTGGAATTGCCCGGCGGGGGATACTCAGAGTCGGACGGGGACACCTTGGCTCATCTGATCAAGGCTCATTTTCCGGGCTTTACAAAGTTAGGAGAAGAGGGCTAGTCAACGAGACTGCTCCCCCACCAGGGTCAGGTGGGCCCTGAACTCCTTCAGTCCTTGCAAGTCTCCCGTTCCAGATGATATAAATCCAGTCTTCTTACAGAAGGCTGGTAATATCATCATAGAGCCGATTGTGAGACTTGCTAGGGCTAGTCTGACTTTACGTTATGTTCCGGCGGCTGTGGAAAGACTTGTGGACAGATATATCCGCGTTGATGTCTTGTCAAGTAGGCCTCTTCACAAGCATCAACACGCCTATAGGGCTCGTTACTCGACGGAGATGGCCCTGAGCACAGCAGTTCACCTAATCGAAGGACAACTGAAGCAGAAAGGCCTCGCGATTGGAACCTGTATGGACATTAAACGTGCCTTTAACTACACCTCAGGAGCGGTGATCAGGGCGGCCATGATCTCACATGGAGTGCCTATGGCAGTTGTAGAATAGATCTGCGAAATGTTGGCCGATAGGAACCTAACTAAAACTAAGGGTGATACCACTTTATGTGGAACCGTTGACTCGGGATGTCCGCAGGGAGGTGTTTTATCAGCCCTGATGTGGTGCTTGGTTGTAGATGAACTTCTTCATCTGCTTACGAGTCAAGGCCACCACGCTAATGCAGTAAGCACTAAGAATAGTAGATTCTTGGTGCAAGAAGACTGGACTATCAATCAAGCCGAACAAGACGGATGCAGTTGTATTCACCAGAAGGTATAAGTACCACGAGTACACTGAAACTGGCAGGACAACAACTGAAAATCAAAGAACAAGCCAAATATCTAGGAGTTATCCTAGATAAGAAGCTGCCATGGAACTAGCACCTGGAGAACTAGTGCAAGAAGCTAGTAGCGTATCTAGCTCTGTAGGAGAGCCATAGGGAAAAGCTGGGGCTTGAAACCGGAGACACTCATGTGGATCTACACAGCGATCCTGCAACCCAGGCTAAAGTATGCAGCGGTGGTCTGGTGGAGCAGGGTCGAACTGTCTACTGTGAAGGCTCGACTGGAAAGGATCAGGGGACTGATTCTGAGAGGCATCACTAGTGCCTCGAAGTCTACACCCACGATGGCTCTGGAGGCACTTATAGGTTTGGAGCCCCCCCCCCCCATCTCATCAAGGCCCTGGCTGCGAAGGCGGCCTGGAGATTACATATGATAAATAATAGCAGTATCTCGACAATAGCGCGGATACCAATCGATATTGAGAGGAGGCCGACGCTGAGCATACTCAGGGACAAAATGTCCACTCGTCGCTATCTCTTCGACAAGAAGTATGGTATTAGCCTATCCACAAGAGTGGAATGGCTTAACGGTGAGGCACACCTGCCCAGTTATGGAGATAACTGGTTCAAAGATGGTTCCAGGAACAGGGAGAACGCAGGAGCCGCTGTATATCGTAGAAGGAATAGAATGGTTTTCACAATTGCGACGGGATTCTATTCCACAGTTCTACAATATGAGATTATGACCATACTCCAGTGCACCTATAAGGCATGGGAGTATGGCAATAAAAGGAACATTCGTATCTGCTCAGACAGCAGGGCTGCTGTCATGACTCTGAATGGAACAATGACGACGTCACTACTAATTTGGGAGTGCTTTGAGGCACTGAATAGGCTAGCGACAGACAACCTAGAAGAATTTCCAGTAGGTTAGTCACTGAAGATATTAACTGTTGGCTGAACATGGAACATCAAAATGAGTGGAGTTCGGCCTCTGGCTGTAGACAGGCTAAAACGCTCCTAGGCTCAAAGCTAAACCCTCACCGAGCGAAGGAATTACTCAAGCTCGGGAGAAAGGAAGTCAAAGTCCTAACAGAAATGTTTATAGGACACGGAAACCTCCAGTACCACAGACATAAGATAGGGCTTGAAGAAAGTCCACTTTGTCGACTGTGCGGAGAGGCTAATTAGACGTGCACTCATATGCTCTGTCACGTATTGGACAACGGCGTGGTAGCGGTCCTCTCCCTATGGAGAAGGCTATGGAGTCACGCTTAGGGCTTTGAAGGAGACGCAACGGGATCACCCAAGCGTCAGGGGCTGTAACGGTCTCAACCCATAACAATAATAATAATAAATATCTTTTATTGACTTTGTTCATCAATTCTTTGAATTTTTTATTTATTTGTAATTCTTTTACTTTACTTCAACACTTTTAACTTAGTTTGAATTTTTTGAATTCCTTGAATTTACGGAAGTATTTTGAAAACGGAACTCTTATAGATTCTTTTAAAAATATTTGAATTCCTTGAATTTATTTGAATCTATGATCTATATCTATGAATTATTTGAATCTATAGAATGCAAAAGAATAATTACTTCTTAAATACCCCCCCCCCTAAATCTATGTTATAGGGTCCCAAAAAAAAATAAGTGAAGAATTGGGTTGTGTCAGTTTTTATAACAATTTTCTCTTAAAATAGTTAGAAAGTTGCAGTTAAAAAAAAATTCCACTATTTGTCTATTTTTCAGTTAGGGTAAGGTAATACCTTTTTAACTTTAACAAACATAATTGTTTAAATAACTTCTTATTATTAAAAAATTATACTGTATTTAATTTTTTGCTTCTATTGTTTATTCATTTGCAATTTGAAATTAAGTATATCTTTCCAGTTCGTGGACACTCCTATTGCCACTGGGATAGGAATTTTGGCACATATTCGCAGAAAAAAAAAATTAGAGCGCATTGAAACGCCGGATGAATATATGGAATTGATTCAAAACGCTCGTTCCCTTACATTTACTGTGATTACGAAATGTGAAGATTTTTTGAACGTTTTTGAAAAAAGTTTCAAGGGCAAAATCCGCAAACCGAAAAATTTTCAAATTAGTAAAGCTTTTGTTTTACCTTTTTCCCCGACGGAAAAGTAGATGTTTATGATAATTATAAATTGGAGAAGGCAACTACTTTTTTGTTTACTATTAATCTTAAACTAAAAGATCTTCCAAGAAGTTGTCCACCTCGAATCGGACTAAAATCGGCTAAAATAAAAGATGTAAAAAGTCTTTTTAATTTTCTAAGCGCCCCTGGAAAAGAATTCTTTGAAAATTATTTTTCGCCATTTACTCAAAATAATTCTGCGAAAGACAATACTGAAGACAGTGATCAAAATGATGAAATTATTGATAAAGAAATCGTACAAGTTATTATATAAATATTATGTAAGTTTTAATTTTTATAATTTTTTTATTAAAAAATAACAAACAAATGTAAATTATAATGTTTTCATTATTATTTTGGTGGCCGGCTTGACCTTCCAATCGTCCGCTGTTATACAGACAGTTATTCGGACAGCTCTGAGATCTTAAATCAATTGTGACTTTAAAACTATAAAACATAATTGTCTGATATTTTCCAAAAAACTTCCTTGAATCTTAACAAAAGTTTAGGTGACCGTTTAATTTAATTTTCTGAAAATTCGTTCGACTCACGAAGCTTTTGAAACTTGCGATTGCAGAAAAAAGTAACATTTTCTTGTTTATTGCGAAAACTAATAAAGCTATCACATTTATTTATGGGACTAAAAAATGCGCAATAAAATTTCCTAATGGGATATGTTACTGAAAAATTAAAATTCGACCTGAAAAAAATATGACCCAGTGGCCAACTAAAACGAAGGTGTTTCAGGCGTATCCTCCCTTTTTGATCGCCAGCGGTTAAATTGTGACAATAAAAATATATCATTTAAAATACTATTTTTATTTTCTTTAGAAGATTTTTATTTTTCTTACCCTATAATATTCCCAATATTTGGGAGTGTAACCTTCTGGAATTTCCCGAAGCGTTGCAGGACCAACAAAAACATAAGTGATAAACGTAACAATTGTTAGAGGAATAACTCCAAGTGCGGTGTAAAAATGCAGCAAATCCTTAAATTGGGTATACTGCCAACGAGTCGGTTCAATTCGGAAGATTCTTGGTCCATGTCCCATGCTTCGAATTTGCCCTGGAAATAAGTATTTTAGACTATGTTCTAAAAAAAAAAGTAGTTTATTGTATTTTTTATTAAGATTATTTTCGAAAATTTGCAGTAAGGTGACCAGATGGCTTGATGGGACTAACAGGACATAGCATTAATTTTCTATTTAAAAAAAATACTTTTTAACAAAGTGTATCAAAATTCAACTAAATTGTGAAATCTTTAAACAAAAAAAATGCACTTTTAACCGAGAAGAATAATATTCTACAATAAAAGAACAATTTTCAACAAAATGCATGTATTTTCAAACAAAAACAGAGTACTTAACTTTTCAGTTAAAAAAATAAATTTTCAAAAAAAAAAAAAAAAAAGAAAGCTCGAAAAAAAAGTTAAAGTTTTAACCAAAGAAATGAAATGAGGAATCTTTCACAAAAAGAAAATAACATTTAAACAAAGAAGATTAAACTTCTACCACAAAAGAGGAATTTTCAACCAAACAAATAGAATAGTTAAATTATCTGTCAAGAAAATGATTTTAAAAATAAAACAGAATTTTGAACAAAATAGTTACATTTTTAACAAAAGAAATGAATTTTTAAATAAAATAAGAAATCGTTTACAAACAAAAATGATATCTTAACCAACAAGATAAATCTGCTACAAAAAAGACGAATTTTTAACTAAAAAAGATACATTTTTTACCCAAAAATGGAATAGTTACATGCACGACTAAGAAAATTAATTTTTAATTTTAAAAAACCCAATTTTCAACAAAATAGTTAAGTTTTCAACCAAAGAAATGAATTATGAACCAAAAAGATTAATTTTTCAAAAACAGATTAATATTCTACTATAAGCCTGAATTTTCAATAATAAAAATATATATTTGTAACAAAAAAGATTAATTTTCATTTAAAAAAACACGAATTTTTAACAAAATACATAAATTTTAAGCAAAAAAATATCAATGTTCTACACAAAATGAAATAGTTATATCTACAATCCGGTACAACCAGAAAATTACGTTTTAAGCATAAAAACGAATTTTTAACAAAATAGTTCAGTTTTTAACCAAAGAAATTAATTTTCAACCAAAAAGTAGAATTTTTAAATAAAATAAGAGTTAAATTTTTAACCAGAGAAATAAATTTTCAATCATAAAAATTAATTATCTACCAAAAAGACGAAATTTAAAAAAATACATGAACTTTCAACTAAAAACAACCAATTTTCAAACAAAAAGGGGATACACTCTGGTATTTTCAATTTAAAAAATTAATTTTTACCAAGCAAAATTTCTAGAAAATAGTTACATTTTTAACCAAAGAAATTAATTTTCAGTAAAATATGTAAATTTTCAACTAAAAAATATAAATTTTGAATCAAAAATGGAATAATACCATTTTCATTCAAAAATATAATTTTCAACCATATAAATTTTCAACAACAAAAAAAAACATTTCTTTTTAATTAAAATAATAAATCATGAAACAAAAATAAAAAATGTATTTTCAGCAAAGTAGATGAAAATCCTCGGTCAAAAAAGAGTACTTTTTGACCAAGGAGTTGCATTTCTAGCCAAAAAATATCAAATTTTAAAAACAATAGATACTTTTTTTAACAAGAAAAAAAAATTATCCACTAAGAATGATTTTTCAGTTTATAACAAATCTTTTCGACGTCAGCATTTTTATGTAAATAATTGAGTACAATCTGTACGATATGTTAATTAGACTTTTAATTCCAAATTCCAAATACGAATCGCGATTTTTCGTTTTGCGGCATTGAAAATCAGGATACAACACAAAAGTTCGAAAAACCAGGACAGCGATAAAAATTAATTGGAAATTTATCAGGTATTTAGTGCATTTATCAAGAATTTTGATTTCTTGTAGGGTATTTTAATTTATTCGAGAATAAAATTTATTTTTGTATATTATCAGCTAATGCGGAATTCAGAATATTTAAATTGATAATAATATTATTATATCGTAAAATTTTGAGAAATTTTTACTGATTTAACATTATTTTATAGTAATTAATAATAAGAAATAATCTTTTTTGACATGCCAAAAATTATGAGAACAAAATAAATAAACAATTGGTGTCACTTAAAAATTCGATATGCCATTTTATAAATTATTAATAAATTAATAATTATTAATAATTCTAAATACAAAATAACACAAATTGTTCGATAAAAAGTTGCGTAACGATCGAAGTTGCATTCGAAATTTTTAAAGCTGGACCTCTTCTTAAACATTTAAAAAGACTTAAGCAAATTTTGTAAGTAATTAAAAGTTACTAACCATTTTGGATGGAATTTTTGGGCAAAATAGCCCCAATTCGAAGCACTTTTTCTCCCGTAGAGCGAAGAATATTACTCCACGCTGCCATTTTTGCCAAAACCCATACAAATCAACCTAACCTCGAAAGGAAAAAAAATCGAACTTTTAAAACTGAAAAATTTGAGAGCAATTTTTACCAAATACCTAGTTGTAGGGATTGATAAATTTAGAAGATTTCTCTTAAGAAAGAGAATTCCCTGGATCCATCAAAACTACGAGAAGGAGAACAAAATCCCGATTCCCGACTGATCGCGCTAGTGTGGCTAGTGTTGCCCGAAGAAGTGATTAAAAAATGAAATAAAAACTTTTCTGAAAAATATAAAATACAAAGCATTAATTTTTGACTATTTTATCATGTTTTCTTTGTTATGATTAATATTACTAAATATTAAAAATAAATAAATGTTGTAAATTTCTACCTTAGCGACTCTTTGAACATGTGTAAAGTTTACCTTACCGACAAGGATAACTCTAGTTCTGGCTTACCGATATCAGCGCGTAATTTAAATTTAAAAAAGATATTATTTTAAAAGTGAAATATGTTTTATAATCTAAAAGTGATTCTGGGAAGTAAATTTTTAATTTTATATTTATACTGGATTTAAAGATTGTTTTTGATCTGACATGATATTTTTTTATTTCTCGTAATATATTGTTTTAAATTGTGAACACTTTATAAGAAAATAAAAAGATGATAGATCTGTGTTAAATACTGGTGGCTACTTAATGAAATCATAAAAAATTGGAGGAATTAGAAACGTTTTAAAAGGAACAGCAGTGGAAACTAACTCGTCTTGGGTCAAGCGATTAATTGAACCTGACAATAAAACGTTCATAATGATAAAAGTTGAGATCGCGAATGTTCGATGCAACCCGCATTCTCATCGTCTGAAGTCAGAAATAATTTAAACGTTTCCATAATTCAATTAAATTCACCCTATCTTGAGAACTTATTTAGAGTGAAGTAAAATTTAGTCA